>CP139507.1:283286689-283472888 GCA_021014915.2 Artemisia tridentata subsp. tridentata | reverse complement strand
CAGATGTTCGTTAAAGTGAGTCGATTCCGCGTAAAAAGTTTTAAATTTTGGTCTAAACGGGCACGGGGCGTTACACCTTGCTGTTTAGAACTGATGGGTCTTGAGTCGATCATCAAATTGGTGGTATGTTATTAATATGGTACGGCTGATGCTAGGTGCTACTACTATGGTACGAGCCATTGGGAAGTTCAATGGTGCGCTGATTAGTGCCATTGTGTGTAAGTTAGGGTTACTTAACCCTATGTTTCGTCTATGATTGATCTTGATACATTGGATTACATTCCTATCTAGAGTTTTACCCCATTAAAGCTGTAGCAAATGAGGTGTTGGATCAAGTCGTAGTATTGGTTTGGTCCTATTTGGATCAATGGAAGTACGTTGTAGTTATTTGGCATGGATTTGTGCTTTTCAAGTATCACCATGGTAAAGGCTGCATCGTTGGTCCGTGTGGACATCTATGAAGACTTTTGAAGAATCAAGTGGTTAACTTTAGTTTTTTATTTGTTATTCTATAGTCGTTGTATTTTTATGTTCATTTGTTAGTTATAAGAGTCGTGTGTCACGCTTATATTGTGGTTATTTGTTAGTGTCCTACGGGACTGTTGTGTTTATTCATGTAAGTGCCCATGTAACGGGCTGAGATATGGGATTTCACCCATATCCTTTGTACTTAAACGCTTTTTGGTGTAATACATTTACCGGGTCTTTTGACCTTTTACAAAAAAAAAAAAAAAAAAAAAAAAAAAAAAAAAAAAAAAAAAAAAGTAGCATCAATGCCATAGTCATTGTAGAACTTTAGATCATTTTCCATGCGATCCAAAAACCACCCAGAAGTATATCTATGAGGCACATCTCGAATCGAAATAGAACATGAACTTACCCCTACCACCAATAACGATCTGCCCAGCAAATCCAAGACAATACGATCAGCAGATCACAAGCAGTAGTAGACAGATACATTCGTGGAGCAGACCCAAGACACCATCGCCCTGTTCTAATCAACGAAGCACCACCATAGTATCACACAGCCACCCATTACAAGAGAGGAGCAGCAATGCAAACTGTTAATAGGGTACGCAACCCTAACATCCAACACCATCAAAGAAACGATCATAAGGTTAAAACAACCCTAACTTACATTAATGACGAAACAAGACCAAAACAAACGCTAGGACCATGAATGTAAACATCACAATCCAAACAGCATCAACACGCATAACATGTTCGTCCTTAGTAACATACACAAATAGGGTTTTCCAAACCCTAACTTCCATGCAAAACCAGTAGAAGCAACGACGATATAGGGTTCCACAAACCCTAACTTCCAAGGCAACGACAGCAGGTCTAATAAATCACCAGGTCTGATTGATACCAGATCTGTTATACAAAGAACGCATAGACCTGCAACAAGGATTAAACCCTAACCAAACCTCCCATGAGCGAGCAAAAGAGGTTTAGAAGACCCTAACCCCAGAATCCGATCATAAACCAAATAATAAAAAGATGAAAACAGGTCTATGATGGTTAGGGTTTTGAACAAGATCCCTAAAAACTTGACTTACAATTCTCTCCAAACCCACTTACATCAAACTTGCAGGTATCGAAAAAACCCTAAACGGGTTTACTTGCAGCAAAAGCACCAACAGTAGAAGACAAGAATTACGTTAAGCACATCACCAACCAGTAACCATAGGGACGATTCAAGAATTGCATGGGAATCACATGAATAACCCACGTGAATACATGCAAGAATCAAATCAACCCCATAGCGTATAATAATAATATGAATAACCAACCAACCCACTAAAGGAATAAACCAATAGTAGTCGGATGGTAAATAATGAAGAACAAAGCAATCGCAAAATAGAAAAAAATGAATCAAAGAATAACCGACCCACGATCAAATGAAACCAGTAATAATCAACCGACCCATGTGATGGAGATTAAATTATTAGAGAATTATGAATCGTTGGAACGAGTTTACAGAAAGAAAGGGATTCGTTTTTTTTTCTTCTTCTTTTTCTCCATGGAGAGAATCGGTTTAGGGTATGTTTGTATTAAATGTGTTATCAGATAGTATCACAACAACTTCTATCGCAACCCAAACTATTGCTATCGCAACTCAAACCAACTGCTATCGCAATCACCTATCACAACCAAAAAAGCTATCACAACTGTTTCTAAGCCAACTGTTGCAACAAAACCCTTGATTTTGCAAACAAAATACTAAACCCTATTTTTACAAGAAAAAGTACACTTTTTCTAAAACCCTTAAACCACGTTTTCAGCCTAAATCTTCACCAAATTCATAAATTTTTTGTATAGAATGATAAAAGCTCTTTCTTTTTCTTCAAATATGTTATCCTAACACACATTTTATAAGATTAAACAAGTTTAAGAGTGATCTTGATACTACGTATGAAAGTAAAGAGGTTATAGAAAGAGAAAGTTCTTTAATTCTATAAAAACCAAAACTTTTACTACTAATGAGGATTGAAACACAACTACGTGAAACAACGAATCATATTTGGCTCTTGATACCAATTGTTGTTCCAATAATATCACGTCTACTCTAATAATTTTAGTGAGATAAAGTAGGTGTGGACACTTTAGTTTAGAGAGAGAAACGAGAGAAGTAAGTAAAGTCTCGCATTGATTGAAAGAAGAACACACACCTCATAACCCATGAGGTAGGGGGTATTTATACCCATACAATAGTCAAGCATACTATCGCAACTATACAAGTGTTGCGATAGGGTTATGCTGTCGCAAGCTACACAATGTTACACAACATACCCTATACTAATATAAAAAGATAAATAGTAAACCCTAAAGGTTCTCTCTCCCCATGGAGATTTTTGGCCGCCACTCCCTCTCCTAAATCCGGCCAAAAACCACCTTCCCACGTCCTCTCTACCCTCTAACATCTGTTTTGGGTATGCAATACGTTGGATCGGTGTGTTTCTATTCAAAAGGGTGGGCAGCTGATGCATATATATTATATACATCTTAATGAAACCTATCTCCATGTTCGACTATTTTAATCGCCTATTGTGCAATATTTTAATGGTTGGTGCATATTAACGATTCTTGCAATATTTTTATCAACTTAGTGGGCGGTGTAATATTTTTATATATTATTCGATCGTGTCTTGCTCATGGATATATATATATTAACGATTCACGTGGTGGTGTTTTCTTGGTCATGATTTCTTGGGTCGGTTTAATAATTTTATTATTAATTCGATCTATTCATAATACGATATGGTGTTGTGGTGATGTGCTTAATGATTAATAATCCTTTTAGGGTTTGGGTTTGTCGATTGATGCAAGTTAACCCTGTTAGGGTTTTTCGGTATCTGCATGTTCTAACCCGAGGTCAGATTGATGTTTATTGCATGTTCCTGTTCGGATTGATGTTTATGGTATGTGGGTTACGAGAGAGATGTATGTTCATGGGTATTAGGGTTGTGTTTCTAAACCCTAGTTCGTGAGGTAACTATTTGCAAGTAAGGGTTTTGATACCCTGGGAGTGTTTCTATCATCGTTATCTGCTGTTGTTGGGTACATGATGATGATCTGATGTTGGTACGCATGCATGGGTGAGTATAGATGACACATGATCTGCTAATGTTCTATTTTTTTGGTCGGTTCTTTACTTGTTGTATGTGGCTGCGTTTGGATGTTTGTATGGATACATTGGAAGGTTTTTGTACGTCAAGTTTTCGGATATGCTTGTTCAAAAATCCTAGACCTTCAGTCACAGATCCGTTTGCTATCATTTTTTTGTTCTGGTTTGTGATCGTTGCTGAAGGAAGTTAGTGTTTCTTAACACTAGCGTGATTGGGCCATGTGTTCAAAGTTTCGTCTTTCAGAATACGAATCCCTTGCATGGTAACCGAACTTAATTTATATCGATCGTGGGTCGGTGGATTTACTTTGTGAGATTCGTTCCTTATTGCATGGTAACCGACCTTTGATTTATTGATTGTGGCTCGGTGTATTTGTTGCTTTATTATGTCCATGCATTATTGATAGCACATCTAATCACGTTCATAAACTGGATGTTATGGTTCATAGCCCTATTTTGGTGGTTGATGTTTCGTTGTTCCAGACCTGTTGGTTATGGTGGTCGTTTATTCGATCCATGTTTATTGTTCTGGTACGATTCTTATGGGAAGTTAGGGTTTCAAGAACCCTATTATCATTCTTCATCAAAGGTCTATTGGTCCACACATATCAGGTCCTTATGATGTTGATCGTTAGGGTTTTTTAACCTTATTATTCGTTATACTATTGGAAGTAGGGTTATGCTTTGATTTGCATATCCCTGGTTATTTAAACAAGTCCGAACGCTTTGTGATGCTGCTGTTCATTTTACTTGATTTGGAGCTCTTCATTATCATGTTTATTGTGTACGTTAGGGTATGGTACACCCTATTATTCGTCTATGGCAGCTTATTAACTCTTGGGTTTCTTTGCATGTGGTGCGTTTAATCCAATGAAGCTGCAATATGTGTTGGTTGGCAAAAAATATTATGTGATCATGGGATTTGCATTGTTGGAACTGAATCAATGGTGCCGATCCATGGTCAGTATGGTTTTTTTGTTATGAAAGTGGTGCTTTGTGTGTAAGTTAGGGTTTCTCTACCCTATATTTCATCTATGATTGATCAAGATACACTGGGTTTCATTCTTAGCTAGAGTTTTACTCCATTAAAACTTGTAGCAGATGAGGTATTGGATCAAGTCGTAGTATTGATGTGCCGGTTATGGACATTGCTGGTTTGGTCCTTTTTGGATCAATGTGAGTTCGATGTAGTTGTTTGGAGTGGATTGGTGTTGTCCTAGTGCTACCATGGATAAAGCTGCATCGTTGAAGGTTATGGACATCTATGACGACTTTTGAAGAATCAAGTATTTATCTTGAGTTTTTAATTTGTAATTTTATAGTCGTTGTAGTTTTTATGTTAATTTTTTAGTTATAAGAGTGGTGTGTCACTCTTATATAGTGGTTATTTGTTAGTGTCCTACGGGACTGTTGAGTTCTTCATGTAAGTGCCTATGTAACGGGCTGAGATATGTGATTTCACCCATATCCTTTGTATTTAAACATTTTTTTTTGTTAATCTACTTACCAGGGTGCAGGATTACTCCCCTTTACCAAAAAAAAATACAAAAGATAAATAGAAGTCCCTGCACTAATGATTTACACTTTTTGTGTTCCAACAATCTCCCCCTAAGGGTAGCTCATTCGGGTCTTCTATTTATAGGCTTCTTGTCAGGCCAACTTCGACATCCGATTCTTTGTTCCATTCGTCTCCATGATGCTCGAAGTGTAAGCCTTTCTCTTATCACATTCACAACCCTTGTCAACATACGATGATTGCTTACAATCATCTCTATCTGCAGTTTCTCCACCTTCCTCTTTATTCGCTCAAGTTTCTTCAGAATCCGTAGCAGAGTACCGAAAGAGAACATGGCTACTTTAATGACTCTAAACAGTCCCTTTTGCTTCTTGTTGGTCACATACACCAGACATAGTCCAAGGCATAGTCTTGTGAAACATGTCCAGCTCTTGACTTTCTGAATACCAATACAAGCTAACATAGGAGGAGTCAGGTTCATATTCCTCTGATAGCTTTCAATCCCCATCTGGAAGTCTTCGATATGAGCTACTACAACATAAGACCTCATGAAGATCAATATTGATTCAATTACGTCTTGATCAATGGCTTTCTTTTTGAAGCAGTCTCTTCTTCTCTTTAACTTATCTTCAAGATCATGAGGATGAAGGTTTATGTAGTCAGCTTCAGTGAAGTGGTAGTGTTGATTATCTGTTCTAACAACTTGATATTCAACCGATCCATGAGAATATTGAGACTCTGAGTAAACTTGTTGATCCCAGTTATATACTTGATCGAATTCCCTTAGCTTGTAAAAGTTTAGTTATGCTAGATAAACTAACACAACTAGTATAGAAACTGTATTTGAATTTAATAAGGTTTATGCGGAATCTAAACAATAGTATTAAGAAGAATAGCAACAATAATAAACAAACCAACAGCTTCAATATTATTAATACGAATACTCTCTTAGTATTAGGGTTTACAACCTTGAAGCTAATAATAACACGTACAAATCTCTATGCCCTAGGACCTCCTTTTATAGACTAAGGAGTCCTAGTCGGCTTACAATGACTTTCTATACAAGTTAAATCTTTTCTATATTTATCTAAACGTGTTACACGGTATTACTATACTTATCTTATACATAAACCGATCCAACAATCCTCCCCTAAACTTGATATTTTCTTCTAAAATCATGAAGTTTCCTTTAAAGTATAAATCATCATTAGGAGGATGCTTCCAAACACTACATCATCTTGGTCTTTCTATCTGCACAAATATCTTCCTAAGAAGTTCTCTTGCCATCTCATTCTGCTCATCCACTAAGAGTTTTGCACTGATCATCAATGTGAGTATTCCTCTTGACAAAGGATACTCTTTTTCCACTAGCATGTAAATATCCATTCCAGCCTTTGTAGACACATGATGCACTCCACATGAATCATATAACCTCCATGTCAAATCATGAATACCAGACTTAGATTTCCATAATGCATCATTTGCAGCTGGTTCAAATATCCTTTTCAACTCTACCCATAGCACTTTTTCTTTGTCATCTCACTAGTACAGATATGGCCTTTCGTCACACATGCTCGATTTTGAACTGTCACACGGTAACATATTTACGTGACTAAATGTACTAGAATAAAATAAACAGACACACTTGATCCGACTTGTGTGACCAGTTCGGAAAATATATGTCACACATTTGAATATTTATGTGACTAGAGGTAACTGGAATTTTTTTTTTGGATTATTTAGTCACTTATAATTTGGAACGTGTGACAGATACAAATCAGTTTGAAACATTAGTCACACTATGTATATACATATAAGACAAATATATGTCACACAATTGAACAGTGTGACCAAAATCCATATATGGTCACATGAAGTAATTGTGTATGTGGCTAAATCATATTGTCAAGTTTGTCACACATTATTTAAAAGTGATTGTTATTGTTTGTTGAATAGTTAGCCACATATGAATTTGAAATGTGTGACAACTGAAAAGTAAGTTTGAAGCATTCGTCACGATATGTATTTAAAAGTGACAAATATATGTCACACACTTGAACAGTGTGACCAAATGTCATATATGGTCACACTAAACCATAGGCATACATGATTAAGTGTAACCAAAATTCGATACATATGGTCACGTAAGTTAATATGTGTGTCTAAAGTTTAGTGTGTGTTTGCTTGCCAAATCCTAATTTCTATAGTCACATTTAATTATAGCACGATCATGTGACTATAGGCTTTACAATAGTCACACCATATCACAAATGTGTATCTAAATTGTGTTTATGGCCACATTATAAGGGTATTATGTATGACCAATACCTTCAAAATAGTCACGTTGTGAAATATTAATGTGACTATTATTTATAGCAAAATGTGAAGTCAGTTATCATTAACCTTGCTATTAGTCACATTGAGTGTTTGTGTGACTAAATTCAATATGTTATATATGGTCACATGAAGTATTTATTTAGGTCACTAAATTATAGAGTCATATTTTGTCACACATTATATAAGTGTAGTCACAATTGGATACATATGGTCACACATTTCTGATAACTTATGTAGTTTGAGTCTTATTTGATATTCACTACAACAGATTGCTGATGAGAAGGATTTTACATATGATATTCGTGATAAGATTGGTGATGTTAAGGCTAGTCTTTAACTTACTGTCAATCTAAGCATCTGTTGTAGTTTTATTCACATGAAATGAATATGTAATGGATGGTTAAATGGAATGGAAATTTATATTCTATGGGCATCTTAAATTGTTCTTCAGTTTATACATTATGTTGGTTTTTTTACTGTTGTGATTGACATTTAATCAGTATTCTTGTGATTGCCATATCTATTAAGGAACCATTTTCAACTGCTGCTCATATTTGTGTTAATGTTGCTCAGCTGTAGTTAGTGCTGCTCATGAAAGTGAATGAAAAATATGCAGAGTGTTTACTACTGCTAGTACATAGTTAATACTGCTAGTATACAGTTAATGCTGCTAGTAGTTATAGTTTTGTATAATCTGGAATCCTTTAAAAGAGTATTTGCAAGTACGAACTAAACAATTAATACAACAACAACAACATAAATCCTTTAAAAGTGTATTTGTAGCAAAACAAAAGCTTAAATAGGTTCTGCAGACAAACGTAAATCCCTAAACAGAGTATGACAGCTTGAGCATGACATGCTTCACTTTGATTTTCGTATAACAATACCTTCACAGTCGGTTCGATAGTAGTCATTTTGTGCTTGTGGATTTACTCGTGGCAATATGTTATCATTGTGCTCGTGAATGACTGTACTAAATTCCTCATCGACATCGTCATACGTATCTTTGTAATTCTTGGTAGGTGTTTTAACGACAATAGACAATTTTTTATCTGCCTGGTCTTTCACATAAAACACTTGTTGTGCTTGTGAGGCTAATATGAACGGATCATCCTTGTGGCCAAAACTTTTCAGGTCTACCAATGTATAACCAAGATTATCGCGTTTGACCCCACCAGTTTTTGAATTAACCCAATCACATTTGAAAAGAGGAATTTGCCTGAAACGGTAATCTAGTACCCATATCTCTTGTAAAACCCCATAATAAAATGCTTTTCTTGTGGTTGCAACTTCTTTGGATATGTGAAGATCTGCTGCCTCAACACTAACCCCACTGTTCTGATAAACTATGCCATCATTACTTTTCGTACAAAATGTATACCCATTGATGTTATATGCCTCGTATTTCACTATGGTGGCGTGTGGTCAAAATGATATCCACCTCACAGTTTCTGGATACACTATCTTTGGATATCGCTAACTCTCTCTCTCAACCTGAATTTCATTACAAGTATATATTACCTTTAAATTACAGGAAAAACAAACAAACAATTAAAGAATAGGAGTGTTTGGGATAATGAAACGGTGTGCTGGTGGACCTCTATCTAATGTCATATACAGGAGGAACAATTATGATGCTAGGTTCTATGACTGACAAAGTTGCTGGGCAGATCATTGGTAAGTGCTTATTTATTATAGACTACTACTATTGGTTTTGGAGCTTGTAGCTATGTCATATTCATTTGAATAGTACACCTAATGGTATATACAGCTTATCACAAACACCATTTAAGGAGTTATCAATAAAACACACTTCACATTTTATCTCAACCTACTTATATTTAGCAACAAACAAACAAGTATAAACAACATACGAGTAATTACCTCTTCGCGTAACCACTTAGCAAAAGATTTAGTGTGCTCAATCTCCAGCAATGCCATTCGTTCACCCGGGTTTTTTGTTTTCAAAAATTGCTTGTGTCGCCTGAAACAAAACAATGTCTTTGATTATTATATTTGATACAACATTTTAAGCAACGAAATAGACATGTGTTAGTAATACTTACTCGATATACGGTACAATTTCATCTGTATTCTGTATTACATACAAATGTGCTTTCTGAAAGACGTCTCCGGAAACATCACTTGATTTGCCGGCCGACAATGGCTTTCCGTCCACATTTTCATTGGTTACATGTTTATCAGGTGGGATACCAATAGTTTTCATGGTTTTATGATAGTCGCTAAAAAACTCTATTGTTTCTTCCGCGATAGTCTCCTTAGCAATGCATCCCTCTGGTCTATTTCTGTTTCGCACATGTCCTTTAATAACCTTCATACATCTTTCGAATGGATACATCCACCGAAAGCATATTGGACCACATAATTTTACCTCCCTAGTTAGGTGCACAGTCAAGTGTAACATAATATCAAAAAATGACGGAGGAAAGAACTTCTCGAGTAGGCACAGTGTCACAACAAGTTCTTGTTGCATCTTATCTAGTTCTTGCAAGATGATTTCTTTGCTACATATAGATTTAAAGAAAAAGCAAAACCTGATAATAGCAAATCGTGTGGGTGGGTGCATGATTAAACGTATAGCAATGGGCAAAAACTCTTGCATTAGCATGTGATAGTCATGCGATTTAAGGCCAATGAGCTTCCTATCATTTAGGCTGACCGAACTAGAGAAATTTGAACAATAGCCTTGTGGTACCCTGATGTTGCTTAACGTTTCACAAAAGATGTATTTTTCAACATTCGTTAATGTGTAACCTGCCGGAGGTAGTGTTGTTTTGTCTGCTTCTTTCCTAGCAAACAACTCTTGTTTTATCCCTAACTCTTCCAGATCCAATCGAGCATTCATTCCATCTTTTGTCTTTCCAGGAACATTCAGCAAAGTTCCGACTAGACTCTCAGCAACATTCTTTTCTACATGCATGAAGTCAATACAATGTGGAATAGAATTATGCCTCCAATACCTTAGCTTTCGATACCAAATGTTGAATTTCTTCCAATATGCTTCATTTACTTGGCTTGCACTACCCTCTGATTCTGTTGTTTTCCTTTTCTGCTTTGTAATCTTCCCACCTCTGCCTTTCGTATCTTCTTGGTTATTCGAGGTGTTATTGTTTGTTCGTTTTCCTTTTCCCCACTTATTTTCAATATGTTGTACCTCGTTGTATATTTGTTCCCCAGTCAATGGAGTAGGAGCATGCTGAAATTCTTGTTGTCCATTAAACGCCTTTGTTTGCCTTCTGAACGTATGGTTGTATGGTAGATATCGTCTGTGTCCAGCATAACTTTGCTTGGATGAGGCGGAAAGTCTAACACATACTACACAACCTTTGAATCCACTGTATGGGCAGCCACATAATGTACCAAGTGCAGGGTAATCATTTATCGTCCATAACACAGCGGCACGCAGATTAAACTTTTCTTTTGTGGAAGCATCATATGTATCAACCCCTTTCTCGAATAAGGTATGCAGATCATCAACCAACGGTTCTAAAAATGCATCGATATCATTTCCCGGGTATCTCGATATTAATACCGAAAGCATGATAAACTTTCTTTTCATACACAACCATGGAGGAAGGTTGTATATGACAGATAAAACTGGCCATACTCTGTGATGCCTAGTTCCTGAGTTGACGTCAACCCCATCAGCCGATATTCCTAGCCGTAGATTTCTCGGATCTTTAGCAAATTCGGGGAATTTTTCATCTATGGTACACCATGCCTGTGAATTTGCGGGGTGACGTAAAACACCATCTGTTACCCTCCTTGTTGCGTGCCATCTTAGATCTTCTGAAATACTTTCTAACTTAAAGAGTCGTTGCAGTCTTGGTATAATTGGAAAGTACCACATTACCTTTACCGGAATGTTTTCATACACTTTATGTGTCTTATTATCCACCTTCCATCTTGATATCCCATAAGTTGGACAAACAGTCAACTCCTTGTTATTCTTCCAGTAAAGAATGCAGTTGTTGCTACATACATGTATCTTTTTGTATCCTGATCCCATCATTCTCATTAGTTTTTTGGCCTGATAAGTTTTTTCAACCATTTCGTTACCAGCAGGTAGCATCTTTTTTAACAATCCTAGTAATTCAGTAAAGAACTTATCAGAAGATCCATACTTACCCTTCAAGTTGAGTAGTTGAACTATTGCGGACAACTTTGTGAAGTCAGGACATCCTTTATAAAGTGGCTTCTCCGCGTCTAATAATAGTTCTTGAAACTTGGCAAGGTCATCCTCATCAAAATTTTCTTTTGTAGCATTAACCATTTCTACTGTTGCTGGGCCATCTGTTGGAATTTCTGAAGGTGACTCCATGTCGAAATCCGTGTCGTCAACAAACTCTATTGTAGCATTATCAGGTATTTGGGCTGTTGTTGCTTGCTCATCCTTTTCTCCATGTTTATCCCATTTTGTGTATCTTAGATCAATCCCGTAGTAGAATAAATGGAACTCCACGTCCTCCACTGTTTGCTCTATGTGGTTTAAACATGTGGTACACGGACATGGAATCTTAAGCTGTCGTATATTAACTCGTGGGTCGATGTTCCTCATCTTCTACAAGTTGTGTACTGCATACTTAATAAACGCTTCTACTCCATCAATATATTGTTTCTTGGTCCTACTACTTTTCATCCAAGACTTGTCCATGGTATTGTTGAGGTCAAATGGCAACGTATATATCCTACAAGTTACAAGTTAAACCAATATAAGCATCAAAGCATTTAGATTGATGAAGTTACAATATAAGAAAAATATGGGATTAGTATAAGTTACAATGTCAAGTGTTTAGTACATATATGAAGCTTTAGATTGATGAAGTTACAATGTCAAGTCACAAGTGTTTAATAAGGTTTACTAGAAGAATTGCAACACAATGGAATAACTGTCTATAGGTAGTGATTGCTTTGACTGCATAAACGGGTGCTTGGGTTAGCACTGCCTAGTTCCAAACACCACTTCAATGTTCTGCATAGGTTATCAGATGTTACTTTGAACGTATTGGGCATCAATCTAAAGCTTCAATGTCAAGTGTGAAAATGTGGGATTAATAAAAATGTGTAAATTACAATATGTTATCTTTATTGTGTTGTTGGTTAAACGATTCGGCCAAAGACCCGATAAGTTAACATTACCAAACAAACAAGAAACCACTAAATCTATAACAAATAAAATTGACAATGAAAATTAATCATAAGTTAAAATTACCATATAATGATTTCCTAATTCAAAAAAGTACCTGAATTAGATCTAAATGAACCTCCCTCCGTTGTTGATGGCCGGACCGGCGAGTGATGGATGGTGACTGGTGAATGGTGGCTGTGATGTGGTAGTGAATGGTGATTGGTGGCTGTGATTGGTGACTGGTGATTGGTGAGAAATATGATAAACGTGGGTGGAGATGGAAATGGGTGGAGGGAGAATTCGAAATTTGCTGAAAAAAATATAGAGGGCTTTTTAAAAATAACTGCTTAGCCTTTAATATGTCTAACAGCTTGTGAGAATTGGGAATATAAAACGTTGTGACTCTTCTTTTCATCTATGGAACTGAAAAAACGTTGGTTGAACTTTACAACAACCGAATCAAGAGGTTGGAAGAACGGAACAAAGAAGATCAAGAGATCATACTGGCTCATCAGAACAAAGTTGATATTCGGAATCAAGAAATAGAAGAAACCCGTGAAAAAATTGTTAATGTTTACAAAGATATTCAAAATAGTTTATATATTTCTTAATGTTTCATTTAATTTAACATGAGGTAAGATGATATTTTACATTATTATGTTATCTGAATCATTTATTATGTTATTTGAATGTTTTAATCATTCACTATAGAAAACCTAACCTAGGATCTCCTTTTATAAGACAAAGAGTCCTGAGAGGATCTAAACACACGCCTTGTGTTAGATTGATACTTTGAGTGTATACTAATTAGCACGCGGAATTTACTAATTAATACTTTGAAGATATTGTATGTGATGTGTATGAAACAGTATATGATGGAACAAGAATGTAAACAAAACAATGAGCTTCAATATATTAATACGAGTGATCTGAATATCACTAGGGTTTACAGAAACCTTGAAGCTTTCAATAACACATATATTCGTATAACTTATAAAACTAGTATAACCACATATTCAACTCTATGCCCTAGGACCTCCTTTTATAGACTAAGGAGTCCTATGGTTTACAATGACTTCCTATACAAGATAAATCTTTTACGTATCTATTCTAAACTTATCTTAACTTTCTATACATGTTTATCTCTTCAGCAGTAGTATAAAATACTCTAGCAGCAGTATCTTTACTCCAGCAGTAGTATTCTTGCAGCAGTAGTATCTTTAACACTAGCAGTAGTATCTTCAACACTAGCAGTAGTATTATACTTGGTATATTTTTCCACTCTCTTCATCAACATATCCAGCAGCAGAATTAATATACTAGCAGTAGTATTATTATAACCAGCAGCAGAATAAACACTTGGAGTATTTCCAGTTAAGCACCAAGAGCAGCAGTATAATCCAATAGCAGCAGCATCTCTAAACCCAACAAGTCCTGTACAAGTAAACTACTTTGATGCAATATTCGTATCAATCTAAACATATAAGATATACATACAATATTTTCTATACTTATCATCAAACGTATCTTCAACTTCTGTCTTCAACTAATAAGCAGTACAAACCTTTGTACTAGCAGTACTAAGTCGGTTTAGTACTAAGTCAGTTAGTACTGCTAGTGTTATCTTCCAGCAGTTCCAACATTTTGCTTGACAGTACCAACTTAGTTTGTACTGATACGTTTAATTCCCAACAATCCTCCCCTAAACTTATGATTTCTTTGCAAATCACTAAGTTTCTTCAATTAAACTCCAACTTTGATGATGGGGGGATTCTTCCAAACATTTAGCTTCTTTTGTTCAATTTCTGCATCTCCCTTTCAAACTGAGCATAAATCCTTTGAAATAAATCCCTGGCCACTTCTGAATATTCTTCAACTTTTAACTTTGAAGAAATCACCACTGCAAGTACTCCAGCTCTTAAGGGATATTCCAACTCTGCCAACATAAATATATCAACTCCACCCTGTGTTGACAAATGATGAACATTGCAGGAATCATAAAACTTCCATTCAGTAGAAAGATCATGGCATGGAAAGTTCCAATATATATCTGTTGGATCTGGTTCATACATCCTTTTAAACTCCACCCAAAGCTCTTGCTCTTTCGCATCATCATTCTTAGTTGTTCTGAGCTTCTCTTGAACCAGTTTCCATAAAGTGTCTAGGTCTTCTCTATCACAAGCTCTAATCAGTTGTTCAAAATTTTTGTACACCGCAGATATTCCACCAATCCTGATCACCTTCCAAGCTTTCCCAAATTTGTCCTTGTAGATTTCCCAATCCATTATTGGATGCCTAGCTTGAATTGGATCAACATATAAAGTTTCTGGTACAAGAACCATCATCTGACTCATCTGATCATGTGAAGAAGCTTCTTCTTTATCTTCTTCTTTCTCAGTTTCTTCTTGATGTTCAGCTGTTGATGATTCTTCTGCAACCTTCAATTTCTTAGAAACTTCTGACTCTAAAGTAATACCTGCTCTTTTAGTTACTCTGCTAGGTTCTTCAGTACCATATGGCCTAAAATCTTGAATTTTCCTGTAAGCAATGTTGTACAGCCTTTCTATTTCTTCATGTGATTTTCCCTTCAATTGAGCAGCTGTCCAATTATATTGATGCCTAAGGTACATCTTCATATGACTGATCTGTTGAGCTCTTGTAGGTTTTCTTGCAGGCTTCTTTTGAGTCTTCTTAATAGTCTGCAATAGTTCGTCCAATGCTGCATCATCTCTTCTTGAATTGATAAAATCATCTAGTTTTGCTGATCTTTCTTCAACAGTTAAACTTTCATTTGCAATGAGCTCAATAGCCTTTGCTTTCACCACTGGATCTGATTCAATCATGTGCTCAATTTCAGCCTCATGTGTTTGTTGAGCCAAAATTGTATCTGCAACCATTCTTTCATTCTCTAATCTTTGAGCCTCCAACAAACTTGCAACTTCATCTTCTCTAACCTTTATTGCCACTTCAGCATCATAGTCTATTTGAGCTTGAGTTGTGGCCTTTATTTTCTTCTGTTGCTCAGTTTCTTCATCAGTCATAGGAGCTTTACCTTTCTCCTTTCTTATTCTTTCATCAGCATCACCAGCCGTACCTTCTTCCATAATACTAGCAGTTGGTTGACTTGAAGCAGTACCTTGATGTTCACCCATATCCATATAATCACCACCAGATTCTTCAAAGTCAATATTCCTCCCCTCAGTCTTTGAACCTGTTTTCCTCCCCTGTTTGGGAGAATCACCCAAATCATCATCTGAGGAGGTAGAAGAATCCAGTATGTGAACTTTCCTTTTTGCCTTGAGTTGATTGACCTGTTCCTGAAGTTTCTTCATGACTAACCTTATGTAGACCTTTCTATAAAGCTCCTTGGTGGATTTGAGATCAAGCTCCATGTCATTAACCTTCTGAGACAACTGGGTACAAAGTTCCATCAATTCATTATATTGCATACTACCCTCAGCACTTCCAGCTGTGTTACCTACTGGGAGAGGTGCATCTTTGGGAAAAGATTCAGTTTCTTCCCTAGTTGGACTAGGAAGTACTCCTGAACCACCCAATTGTTCCATTTGGCTTGGGATTCCACCAGCAGTACCAACTCCACAAGGAAGTGGGACTGTTGATGTTGCCATAGCAAAGGTATTACTTATGTTACCACTGCCTTGCCCAGCTTCTAAGCCTGAAGCAGTAGTGGTAGCCTTTGCTACACTGTCATGGACAACCTCATCTGCTACATGGATTTGAGTAGGAGCACTAGACTGAGGTATCTCAGTGTCCTTTCTGTTTCTTCTCCTATAGGTGTGTGTAACAATTGGTGTGTGAGTTGTTGATGGAACCACAATGGGTGTGTGTTGGGGCTCAGTTAGGTTTACTGACCCTTCACTCTGTACCTGTTGAATTTGAGCAAGCATAGTTTGAGATAATGGTGTTACTTCCCCATTCCACCCATGAGTTGTCATTACCATATTTTGAAATACTTTTTGTTGCAGACAAGGAGTGGGAAAAACAGTGTTATGGGAACGTAACAGACTTTGCTTAGCTTTCAAAATTGTTTGAATAAACCTTGGATACATTAAAAACTTAGTTGGAGATGTAACATTCTTCACCATATTGTCAAAAATCATTTTTGAAAAATTGTAAACTCTGTTTGTGGATAAACACACAAGAGCAATAGCAATATTGCTACTGAATTGCTCCCATAAGGTTCTTTTTGGACTGAGACAGTGAAGAAGTGTATGAATTAAAAACCTCCATTGAGGTGAGAAACATCCCTTTTTAAAAGTTAAAAAGATTTGTGGATGTATCATACCCCAGTTGTGAAATACCATTTAAAATTTGTGTGTTGGGCAAATCTATGATACCATTGGAATCATCTAATCGAAGATGTCTCCTCAAAGACTTTTCAGTAACATAGATGGTTTGCCCATCCACAGTTGCACTAAGTGCAGGTATAGATGTATCCTCATCATCTTCATCAAGTGTTATGACAGATGAAGTCTGCCAAAACTGTTTGATTTGTGAGTAATAGAGAGTGGGACTTACAGTTAATGCATACTTGATGTAGGATTGATTAAGAAAGTCCACAATCTCATAAAACTTTGGTCCATGCCTTTGCTCTGTTTTCGTCAGAAAGGCAACCTGGTTGTGTGTCTTTGAAAACTACAAATTCGCCATTTGAGTTAAGATTTAAGAACAGAACAATGATCGTTTTTGGTTTAATTGAAAGTATAAGAAGCCAATTGGGTTTTTAATATTAATACTGCTAGGGTTTGAGAATTTTGCGCAAGAGAATAATTGTCTTTAGAAAGATAATAAGGTGAATATTTAGAAAGATAATTATTGTTTATCAAAACCCTATAAGTATGGTAACAAAATGATTTTACCCAACGGATAGATTAAAAATTCTTTACTGACACAACAGTTGTAACGGCTAGTTCAGCAGTACAAAGTTTGCACTAGCAGTACTAACTTTGAACTAGCGGTACAAACTTTTTCAAAAAAATTTTAAAGAGCAGTAGTAACATAAAATGAGTTTCCACTCCATAAACAATTAATTAAACATCAAATTTTTCATTGAAATTTTTTAAAAGCTACAACCATTCATAAAAGCTGCAAACATAAATATAATTATCCAACCTAAATAATAAAGATACTAAAAACATAAAAACATCATCATCAAAAACTGCTTCACTCCATTTCACACCAACTTGTTAGAACCAGAGCTCTCTTCCCTGCTTTCCATCCTAATCCTTTCCTAGAGATCTTGAAACATAATTTCAAGATCGCTAATCCTGTTTTGCATATTATACGGGTCTGCAAACCCGTCTTGTTGCCCCCCTTAGTTTTGATGCACCACCACATTTTGATGCTCCACTACATTTTGCTGCTGATCCTCTTCATTTTGCTGCTCCACCACATTTTGCTGCGCATCCTGTTGATCTTCCTCCTCCTCTTCATCTTCTTTCGCCTCCTCCACCTCATTCTGTCCCCAAACCTCGTCCTAGTAAAAGTCTTTTCTACGCACCCAGTTCAAAATTCTTGTCCTCATCCACATATCTACATTCCTATATGACCCATATTCTGCAAAGGGTTCATACCCGAAAGCATCAAACACTGCGTCAAACAGCAAAGAGTTGTTTAACACGAACTCGTACTCTTCTGCATCATTTTGAAAGTTACCATTTGCTGCCATTGTTGAAATTTTCTTTGAAAGGGATATATGTGTTTGTGTGTGTTCTTTGGTATACAATAGATAGGTATAAATAGGCTGGAGAGGTAGATGAACGGTTCCCAAGACTTTAGGCGGGAAAAGGGACCAAAGGCGCCTAATTTATACTGTGAATTGAAACTGTTCCTAAATATAAGGAATTGAGAAAGCAGTGGTACGAAAAAGTTTCCACTTTCCTTTTACCAAATATTGACTTACCATGTGCAATGAGTTGATGCAACAACTACTTGTATCTCATGCTTTGTGAATAATAAACTTCCAAACTCAATATTTCCAACAATGATTTGGGATCGGTTTTATTATTATTGACCCGAAGGAATAAATGTTTGACCGTGACTCGAAAAGAAATAGTAACTAGTTTGTTGCGACTTGATATTGAATCGACTTGGACAAAATAAAACAAAGAAATAAAAACAATCGTTAAATTAAAAGTTGTAAAGATATTTGTTATTAAATTTGGTTAATAACGAAGTAAGGAAATTAGAAGTGTACGTGAGACATTTGGGATAAAAACGGAACACACAAGGGTTATTGGACTATTCGAGACATGCTACCCGTATACTATCATATTTGGAGTTATTGGATTTTCTTCGGTTCTTGTTTGAGTTACGGATTGGTTTAGCGTTTAGTGTTTATCGCTTAGGGTTTAGGGTTTAGGGTTTATACTAGTTATATTATAAATTACCCGGGAAATTGATTGTCAATAAAGTACTTGGAAACATTCGATAAATGAAAGAGTCACGGCGAGATTTTGTTATCTCCAAAGATTAATTTTGTTGTAAGTCCAAACTTGTTTTGAATCATAAAACGAGTCTACCTAGTATTAATAAATGGGATTATGGGAAAATACCGACGATTACCAATCGACTCATCTTATTTGATATGTTTGTTGTTAGTTTTCTCTTTGACTTCTTTCCGTCATCTCGTTTCGACTCGAGTTCTCGTCAATACTCTTCTCGACTATTCGGTTAATTATTCTTTTTTTTTTTTTGCGTAAGTAGGGGTGTAAACGAACTGAACGTTCAGTGAACATTTCATGAACCGTTCGGTAAAAAAATTCGGTTACTTATTAAATGAATGAACATGAACAATATTTTACATTCGTTTAGTTAAATGAACGAATTTGAACAAAAGCCGCGTCTGTTCACTTTTGTTCGTGAACGTCCGAGTATGCGTTCTTTAACTTTCGTTTATGTTCATTTATTTATTTATGTTCGAATATCATATCTTTTAATTGTATACTTTTAAAATTAGGTTGTTTAAACAAAACAACACTTATAAAACAATATATTGTGCATAATTTAATAAAGTTTATGTTTCTTTTTTTGGGTAAAAGGGCTTCACCCTGGCAAAATATATTAATCACATAAAATTTAAGTACAATGGAGTGTGGCTAAACTACCACATTAACCTCAAGCCACGCTTGAACAACCACTACCACAAAACGCTTGTGACATGCCACAAAGTTTATGTTTCTTTGTCTATGTTCGTTTAGCGTTCGATCATTTTTGTTCGTTTAGCGTTCGTTTAGTGTCTTAATGAATGAACAAGAACAACTCATTTTCTTAATAAACGAACATGAACAAGAAAATTCGTCCGTTTAAGCGTTCATGTTCGTTTATTTGTCTGGTTAAAATTAAATGAACAAACATGAACAAGGCTCCGTTCGTGTTCGTCCGGTTCGTTTACAGCCCTAGGCGTAAGTACTCGTAAGTCCATGTTCTCTACCGTTACACGAATGATGATACCAAACTCTTGCACATTTGATTTTTTTGGTGAATATTATTTTGAGACAAGTCTTTATATTAATAGGCCGTGCCGAGTATGTTGCGTTGTGATACGTTGCGTTAAACCGTTTGAAACGATATTCTTTTGTTTTGTCGGTGGATTTTAGTATGACTTAATCATAATACCGCCAATTTTGTCCATATAATATTCAATTAGTGATAACCGATACCCGCAGGGAAACCCGAAAAACAGATGTATTTTATTAATCGGGTATCCGACGGGTAATGGGGCGGGTACGGGTTTTGATATTATAACCGGGTGCGGGTACGGTTACACTTAAACCGGCCCCATTTTTACAAGTTCCACCGTTTGGTCCCTTAGTATATAAACGACTCTCACAACTAGGGATGAGAATTTCGACCCGAATCCTGAAACCGAACCGGAACCAAACCGGAACTGTACCGGAACCGTACCGATTCCTGATATACGGTACGGTACCGGGACTACGAAATAATGTGAAAAAAATCGGGACCACTAATTCGGTACGGGACCGGTACCAAATCGGGAAATTCCCAAAAAAAATGGGGAAAACTCAATTTCCCGGTACCGTGCTCATCCCTCACAACCCTATTGGGTCACTTTTTTGTGTGCAAAAACCGATCATTTTCCAACGGTTACTGTTTGTCACACACACAACCCTACAAACCCTAGAACGATTACACAAAACCATCTAAAACCGTGATTCTTACAATGGCCAACAAAGATTGGAGTAAAGTTAAATTCACTGAAGACATGGTAGATTATATGTATGAAAAGTATAAGAATATCTGGAAGGTAGGAGATGATTTGTCAGAGGAAATGTTAAACGACTTATGGAACTATGCTATGGTCAAAGGTTAGCACATTGTACCATTGTTCTTGATTATAATTAAATGTTGCTTATCTGCCACTATCATATTTCACAGTCCTATGTAATGGACCAAGTGACAATTTTCCAAACCTTGAAGGTGTGTTTGGTCAGACCATCAAGAGTATATGGATAACTTGATGTATCGGTTGAGAAATGGTGATGATGGTTTGACAGATCCATTTACTATCTTGGAAAATAAGGATGACAAGTTTCCATTTCATGATAACCAGACACACTGGAAGTTGAGAAAACCAAAGGTATAATTTATTCTTTGTAAATTTTATAGGAATATGAATTAGTACCACATTATTTACTAAAAATGTAATTGTTATTTCACAGGTTGGTGAAAAGTATGTTAATGCAGACCAATTCAAGGAATGCCTAACATTTTATGGTCTGTCAAATGGGTTGCTTCATCACAGACCAATTCACTTGATGTGGATTAACTATGTTAACACTTTATTATATTATGTAATAAGTATGAAACATTAGCTTAACTAGATGTCTTTTGTCTATCTGTATGTTGGTGAAACAGATGTAGGAAACATTTGATGGTGTGCACATCTTTTGTCTATCTTTTCTGAATCTGTATGTGGTGCACATAACTAAGTCTATAATGTAATCAACTTATGACTTTTAATGGTATTAATCTAGTTATTAGTTGTGTAAAATTTGTGTTTGTGACATATGTTTACTCCCTGAATAGGCAAAGTTACTTCAACACATAAAAAAATTGACTTTATAAAGTCAAATAAAGTAGTACAAAAGGGTTACAACATGTTTATTTAGGTTAACAAAGGTTTATTCAAATAAAGTAATTCCTAACTCAACTAATACATTTTCTTTTTACCCTTCCCTTTTGAACAAACTTTGGGCATTTTTGGTTCCCATGGTTTTATGCCATTGTCTTCACGAGTTTTATCATTGGGCAGGCCTAGCACCTGATCCCTCTCATCAAAAAGCTCTTTGGCAGTCTTTTTTGGAGTTTGAACCTTCCTAGCATCATCATTTTTTGTGCTTGATCCAGAATATCCCTTTGGAAAGTAGTCTGCCCATGGATTTGGAGGACCTTCAGAACTGCTTGATATGTGAAATGAACTTGAGTCAGTTGAGTCACTGCTGTGAATGTAAACGATTTCTGCAAAAAAATTAAAAAAATATTAAAATTAAAAAAAATATAGTGTAAATGAATAATAAGATAATGTTTCAATTGAGAGTGTGTTTGAAACAACCTTTGTTCTTGGAAGTCATTGTTTCAGTAGCTAGAATGGGGTGGTGGGAGATTGCATGGTGTGTTTGGATTTTATAGAGGAAAAAGTTTGCTTGGTTAGTGTTTCTAAACTGCAAAAGTTGTCAATTTACAGTGAAGAAAAAAATAGTGTTTCCTACCCTTCTTGCAGGCATGAAAATGTGTAGTCATCACATTACTTTTTCATGTGTGCAGACATGAGAAAAAAATTAATGTATTTGCAGTACTAATGGCCAAAAAGCAGGTGTGCAAAGACCAATGCCAAAACAGTCAACTGATGTGGACAACACTAGTCAATTTGCAAGACATTTGGATAAATGTAATTATTAATAGTACAATAACTGGTAATTAGTAGTTTATCTAGCTGGATATATTTTATAAGTTTAATGATAGTATTTTGGTTTGTTAAATGGTAGCAATTTGTGTTCTTGATGTGATGATTGCACAGTTAGATTTAACGGTAGCAGTTTGTCTTCATGATTTGATGATTGCACATATTTATTTAATGGTACCAGTTTGTGTTAAATGGTATCAGTTTGTGTTCATGATCTTGGTGTAATTGTTTAAATTTGAGTTCTTGATTTGATATGCAGTTTGTGTTCATGATCTTGGAGAAAAAAATGCAGTTCTGGAGCCTAATTCAGTTTTTCATAAACGAAATTTTTTGAAAATAATTCAATTGTTAATTTAAAAGAATTTGGAGCCAAAATTTCTATCCAAAATTTTTTAAATCACCTAATTAAATGGCAGTTACCAAAAATAAGAGCCCATATTCATAAAATACCCTATTTTATCTCCTAAAATAATGACTGCAACCAAAACACAAAAATCAAATCTTCAATCACCATTACTCTCCAAGCCAGAATCATTTTCTTTTACACATTCTTGCTCAACAGTCATGGAAATTCAAACCGTTGATCAAGATCTTTTGCTTAATTCCGATAATGAACGTGATATTAACAACATAGAATATGAGTCCGAGACATATTCATCTGATGATGAAGATGCGTCTGGAACCAACCAATTAGATCGACCGCTAGCTAAGAGGGGCATAACCAGGCTAGCTAAGTTTCGCATTCAATATGGCAAACCTGGTCAAATAAAGCACAAGGTAACCTTCGATGCGTTGAATAGGGTATCAGGGTTACACAGAGCACTGTTTTTGAGTTTTTTAGGAGATCTGGTTCGTGAGCACATAGGTTTAAAGGTTCTATCCTGGAAGAATGTGGATAAAGAATCAAGACAAAAATTATGGGATGAAATCACGATACATATATACTAATTTTTAACCCAGTACTACATAAGTTTATCTATGCACTTACATTATGTGCAACTAATTAACAACATTGTGTTAATCTTTGCAGCGATATTTTGATGTTGACGTGACATTCATAAAGGTGGTAATGAATCGTCTTGGTCAACTGCTAAGGAATTTCATAATGAAACTTAAGGAAAAATACATATTGCCCAACCTAGATACACCTTCGAAAATGAATGAACTCCCGGCAAAGTATAGTGCAATTGTGACATCAGAAGAATGGGTTGAGTTTGTAAACTACACGACCACCGATGCATACAAGGTTTTAATTAGTCATCTTTATTTAAGTCTATATGTCATTTCATAATTTTGAGTTTGCAGCATTACCGCATCTAAACGCCTTATGATTTTGTGTTTTTAGGAGAAATCAGATAAAGCTAAAATGGCGCGTTCCAAAAATATTTATCAGCATAAAATGGGATGAGGTGGATATGTTTATGTGAAAGAGAAAATGGTAAGATTACATAATGTTTGTTTTACAAATTGAGAGGCGGTATTTCGATTTTTTAAATTTCAAAACCCTAAAAATTTCTCTCTCCCATGGAGATTTCCGGCCGCCTATTCCTCCCTTAATTCCAGCCAAAAACACCACCCTCTCATGTCCTCTCTGCCCACTGTTGGGTATGCAATACATGGTGATGGGTTGTGTTCGTATCATAGGGTAGGCGGCTGTAAAACTTAATGATATATCTTTAAAATCTCCATGTTTTCCTGTTAGGCGTATATACCCTACTTACCTCTAGTCGGTTTTCTAAATATTTGTCTGTTTTGGATGATCTTTTAGTGTAAATCGTTATTTTTTGGGTTATATACGGCCGATCTTCGATCAGAAAACCCTAACCCTTATTTTTAGGGTTTCGAATTCTATATTTTAAAGGCTTTCTGATCTGCTGTTCTGCGCTGATTGATAAAACCCTTCTAGGGTTTTTATTATTATCGTTTTTTTTGGTGTTTACTGGGACATGGATGATGCTTTCATTGATATAACGCAACCTGCTATAGGTTTCGTCTTTTATATCTGGCTGTCGACCTGTAAGTAAACCTTGTTATGGTTTTCGTTATTTGTAAGTTCCTTATATGGATTATTGGTAATTGGTTAGTGGGTTGGAAGAGAGATTGTTTAGTTTGTTGCTTCTCTGCTTGGATGTTAGGGTATAATACATTGGTCGCATTGATGTTAGGGTTTTTAAACCCTATTATTGTTATTGGTCGCATGGATTATAACCCTATTGGATGTTTCATGACTGCTATTACTATACAGCTGGTGTTCTCAAACATGGTTTTGTAGTGGCAGACATGGATTTTTTCTCATTGGAAGTTAGGGTTCTACCACGTTCTTACTCATATCGTTACATCAGACCTGGTTCTGGTTTGAGATTGGTATGAGGGCGTTGTTTACACCCTATTATTGATTCTGCTAATTCCTAGACCTGCTACATGGACCGCTATTGCTGATGGTTGCGTTGGTGTAACCTGTTTATCATCGAGTGGCAGGTTTTGAGGATTTTTGCTGGAAGTCAAGGTGTGTATACACCTGCTGGTCCTTCACGTTTGCTCCAACTTGGATGGCAATAATGGAGGTTATTTCTGTAAGTTAGGGTTTGCAACCCTATTATTATTTTTCTTGATCCATTTTGCTCATATTTCACTCCCATTTAGGTTATTATTGTTTTGAGAACAAATAATAACAGTTGCTATGGATTAAGATTTGATTGGTAAGTTAGGGATCAATACCCTAGTGGGAGTTCGGTGTAGTTTTCTTTCATATGGATTGGTGCTTTTCGTGTACTACCATGGATAAGGCTGCATCGCTGGAAGTTATGGACAGCTAGGACGACTCCTGAAGAATCATGTGGTTTAACGAGTTTTTAATTTGTATTCTTATAGTCATTGTAGTTTTTGTTCATTTTTTAGTTATAAGTGTGGTGTGTCACTCTTATATTGTGGTTATTGGTTAGTGTCCTTTGGGACTGGTATGTTTATTTCATGTAAGTGCCTATGTAACGGGCTGAGGGCATGGGATTCACCCATGTCAATTGTACTTCATTGTTTTTGGCGTAATATATTTACCAGGGTTTAAACCTTTTTACCCAAAAAAAAAAATTGAGAGGCGGTTATTTTGGTTTAACTTTACATGTGTATGTATTTGATGTTTATTAGATCGAAAAAAAAGAAATTGAAGCAGATGAAGAACCCCCGTGTGGTGTAATGTGGTTGAAAGGAAGGGAAAACAAAGACGGAGAATATCCAGATGATGAGATTAGATGAGTGGGAGATAAACTTGTAAATTTTACTGCCAATTTTATTATTATGCTTATATGCCAGCAGCATTAACTGTGTACTAGCAGTACTAACTTGTATCCTAGCAGTACTAACTTTTAATCCCAACATTTCCCATATTTTTTATGCAGAAAGAAGCTGATGAAAAGATCAAGGAAGGAACCTTGAATGTTGATGATGGCACTGATGCCATGACAGTTGTGTTTGGTAAAGAAAAGGGAGGTTATGCAAGAGGAGTGGGAAGTGGAGTTACATACAAGAGGTATTTTAATCTTCCTCGAAGCAGAAAAGAAACTGATGAAAGACTTGAGTTACTTCAAACTCAACTTGATAATGAGAGAAGCGAGCATCAAAAAAAAGATCTACTGGTCAAGAAACTGTCCACCGAGATGACAGAAAAAGATGTATTGGTCAAGAAATTATCCAATGAGATGGCAGAAAAAAAGGGACTGGTTACTCAACTGATGACTCAGTTGAGTTCACATGGGATGCAGTTGAATTTGCAATCTCTATTGTGAGTAGCCTCAGATGTAAGCCATTTTTTATGTTGTTAATAATTTCATTTTCTAATGCTAACACTGGTAGGATCTCTTGATTGGATCTAAACACACGCCTTGTGTTAGATGATATTTTGAGTGTATACTAATTAGTATGCGGAATTTACTAATTAATACTTAGAAGATATTATAAGTGATGTGTATGAAACAGTATATGATGGAATAAAGATGTAAACAAAACTAAGGAGTCCTAGGGTTTACAATAACTTCCTATACAAGATAAATCTTTTACGTATCTTTAGTATATTTATCTAACCGTCTATACATGTTTATCTCTTCATCAGTAGTATGAAATACTCTAGCAGCAGTATCTTTTACTCCAGCAGTAGTATTCTTGCAGCAGTAGTATCTTTAGCACTAGCAGTAGTATCTTCAACACTAGCAGTAGTATTATACTTGGTATATTTTCCACTCTTCATCAGCATCTCCAGCAGCAGAATCAATATACTAGCAGTAGTATTATTATAACCAGCAGCAGAATAAACACTTAGAGTATTTTCAGTTTAGCACCAAGAGCAGTAGTAATATCCAATAGCAGCAGCATCTCTAAACCCAACAAACACCACTGATGCTAATGATAGCAGGCACTGAATGTAAACTGATGAGTCAATGTATTTCTTAATTTATATTGCAGGTGACTCTAATGGCCATTAATAATATAGATTGCAGCGCTAATGAGGTAGACGGAACTCAGTCAAGTGTTGGTGTATGTTATAAAGATGCGATAATTCAGAAGAAGCCTAATGGGCTTGAAACTTCGGAAAACGTACTGGTAAGGGAAACAATGGTAAGTAATAAAACATCCACCTTTGATTTTTTAATTTTACATACATGACTAATGTACCGTGTTTTATATATAGATATAGGAACCTGTTAAAACTGCCAGACATAAGAAAACGCCTAAGCCACGACGAAACGGTTCTACAGATTCCCAATCGCAAGGAACTGTGTCTCCAACACATGGACTACCAACAGTATGTATTTCAACATGTTTCTTTATTCTTTTGTTTAAATAATGTACCCTTCTTTATATATACATATAGGAACCTGTTAAAACTGCCGGACATAAAAAAAGGCCAAAGTCACGACGAAACGGGTCTACAGATTCCCAATCGCAAGAAAATGTGTCTCCAACAGGACTAACGGTATGTATTTCAACATGTTTCTTGTTATTATTTTGTTTAAATCATTTCTGATATATACATGCAATAATTCTTTTTTTTAGACAATAAAGTGCAAACTTCAGCACTTAAAGAAAGGAAAAATTGTTGCTTTGGGTAGAGTATACAAGTCTGATGGAAAACAAATGCTGCATAACCAAGCACTCCCAAATGATTGCTACAGAGTGTCAATTGATTCATCAATAGTGGATGCAGCATGCATACCGGACGTAGCGAATAATGGGTTAAAGACAGTTGAAGATGGCCTAGGTGGTTTCTTTGCATGGCCAAAGGATCAAGTTATTCTTGATGAGGAGGTACATACATGTTTTTTTTCAACCTACATATATATAATTCTTCATATTTAATTCAATGTTTGATACAAGCGTCTTTTGTTTACTACAGGTTACACCACCAACTACGATACAAAAGATTAGTGACAACAATTATTGACCAAAATTACCAGCGAAGCGAAGACATTATGTATCTATTGAATCCGTGCAAAAGCAAGCTAAGGCGGCGAAGAGTCAAAAGGCTAAAAGTTATGGTAGTTGAGAATTTGATTATATACGAAATTACAATTGTATATATATTTGGTTCATGTATATACATTCGAGTTTTATTCAATTTGAAATTGATTTTTGTTTTTAATTCTGTTTTATATATATACTAGCAGTAGTAACTCTGCTCCAGCAGTACTAACTTAGTACTAGCAGTACTAACATTATTAGTCACTCTTTGTTTAATTCGATGTGTGACTAAATATTACAAAATGCCACACAAACTAAAAATTCATGTGACCATTGGATGAACATTAGTCACACAAAACACACATGTCTGCACTTTAAACAACATATGGTCACACTTATTAACACTTTTGGCCACTGTTTTCTTAATCGTATGTGACTAAATACCCAAAACAAACATGCTTTGTGTGACTAAATATTACAAAGGCCACACAAACATAAAATTCATGTGTCCATTGGAAGATCAATAGTCACACAAAATACACATTTGTTCACTTTAAACAGCATATGGTCACACCTATTACCACTTTTGGCCACACTTTGCGTAATTGTATGTAACTAAATACCCAAAACAAACATGCTTTGTGTGACTAAATATTACAAAAGGTCACACAAACGTAAATTTCATGTGGCCATTTGATGATCAATAGTCACACAAAATACACATTTCTTCACTTTAAACAGCATATGGTCACACTTATTAACACTTTTGGCCACTGTTTTCTTAATCGTATTTGACTAAATACCCAAAACAAACATGCTTTGTGTGACTAAATATTACAAAAGGCCACACAAACATAAACTTCATGTGGCCATTGGATGATCAATAGTCACACAAAATACACATTTCTTCACTTTAAACAGCATATGGTCACACTTATTAACGCTTTTGGCCACTGTTTGATTAATTGTATGTGACTAAATACCCAAAACAAACATGCTTTGTGTGACTAAATATTACAAAAGCCCGCACAAACATTAAATTCATGTGGCCATTGGATGATTAATAGTCACACAAAATACACATTTCTTCACTTTAAACACCATATGGTCACACTTATTAACACTTTTGGCCACTGTTTGCTTAATTGTATGTGACTAAATACCCAAAACACACATGCGTTATGTGACTACATATTAAAAAAGGACACACAAACATAAAATTCATGTGGCCATTGGATGATCAATAGTCACACAAAATACACATTTGTTCACTTTAAACAGCATATGGTCACACTTATTGTAACTTTTGGCCACTTTGTTTTAAATTGTATGTGACTAACTCCAAAAAAACAACACCCGTTGTGTGACTAAATCATCACAAACGTCACATTTATTATATATTCATGTGGCCAAAGGACAGGAAATATTCACACAAAATACACATTTACTTGAATAAATCATCTCAAATGTCACATATATTATATATTTATGTGGCCAAAGGACGAACAATAGTTACTCTCAAAAAACATTCGTGTGACTATAAAGTGTTTACGGTCACTGATAATGATTAATCCAACAAAACTTGTGCCTAATTTGTCACACATATTCGGGGTTTTGGTCACTCTTTTTCAATGAAAAAGGCCACGCACTCAACAATGTGACCATATGCCACCTACGGTGGCGCGACCTTTGGTGACACACAACGAAAAAAACATGTGTGACTATATGCATATCGTCACACATTTCTGGAGTGACGAATACCACTTTTTGTACCTGTGATAAGCGTTAGATTGTTGTTAACACCATAATCCTTATTATAGAAATCATGTTTGTACCTCCATCACCCGACATTCCCGCTATACACGATCAATTACCATTTCTTTCGTAGCCCAATGATCCCTATATTGAGGCACTTGACTATGATGACGAGGAAGAACCTTACGAGGATCTAGTCGATGAGGACGAAGAGGATCCGGACGACGATCCTGAAATGGATATAGACGATGAAGAAGAGGAGGAACCATTTGTTGTACGACCATTATCACCATTAACATCACCACCTCCTATGTCAATAACCTCCTCTGAATCTTATCATACTACCCCCACTAGAGTTTCAAAATCCACTTATGAAATGGGCGGATCATCCACAACTAGACCTACGTTCATAAATTCTACCCAATACGATGTATACCGCTTGAAACACGACCTCAACACAACTCAGTATAAAGTTCAAGATATGGCATGGAAAATGGATAATCATGAATCCATAGTTACTGCAGCCAAAACCAAAGCCATGAACGCTCGTCAACGTCTTGATCTATTCATCTTAGATATGAGCTACGTGAGGGAAGGCTTGACTCATGTTGAGGATATAGTCTTGGATCCCTTAACCGGCCTAGAAGACGTCAAGGATAGACTTACACAAGTGGAGAAGGCTTAAAACCAAAATGAGGCACAAATTCACGAGCTACGACACCGCCTGACTACAGCAAAGATCTGATTGGACGTTGCTAACTTTGACCGGTATCGTCTTGGGAATGAGTTGTATAGTTTACAGTCTCAAATGTATGCCATGCAAGAAGAGTTAAATCAGAGGAAAGACGAAGAAAGTCGCCCAAATGATAGCGTAAATGTGCTAGCCACCTATGGAAATATCGATTCATCTGAACCCTCCAACTTGCAGTAGACTAGTGTTATAGTTATATTTTGTACTACTAAACTGATTATACTCAGTTAGTAAACTTTGTATACTCCATGTAATAGCTAGTAGTAGTAAAACGTTGTAATTATTATACTGAAAGTATCAGTTAGTAAATTTTGAAGAAACTTGTAATAGGTTTCGATTTTGTAATCGATCAACGTTATATGAATAAAACTCTTGCTTTATGTTATCATGTGTTATAAACCTCCAATGTAACACCCCAACCCGGCAAGGGTAAAGATATCACAACAATGGCTTCATATCAGATTACAAGCATTAAATCCAAAACATCACAAGTCCATAACATCAATGATCAAAGGAAAAATAAGTCAACATAACTTATGCCCAAAACAGAAATAAACTGAAGTACATAAATCCAAATGCCTAAACAATGGCATAACAGAAACAGAATCCAAATGGCATAATTAGAATGTCTAAGGTCTAAGCTTCACACAAGTTGCTCTCATCCCAAAGCTAAAAACCCCGCTCCTAGCTTAGATACCTGCCGCAGGAAAAGAAATGCGGCTGAGCTTAAAAAGCTCAGTGAACAGATACATATACAAAGCAATAATAATGAAACAGAACTGAAATATGGTGCACGGGGAAATATCATGAAGTATAAATAAAGAGACAGAAATATATAAGAAGAAATAGGATAGTCATCCACCACGAGCCCAGAACATATCAGATAATAACCATCATAATCTAGAGGGGAGGCCTCTTAAGTAACCAGATAATATGAGGGGTGTCCTCATGTATCAAATGGAGTGATCAGCTCCCAGATAAATGTGAAAGGCATGTATTGCACACAGTACCAGACACCAGAACAGAAATCATATCATATATAGTTAAATCCACTAAACAGAACAGATCTAGGATGCATCCATACGCCCCCCCCCAGAACATATATAATCCATAATCAAAGTAATGCGCATATCATAATCAGAATGGGGACGTGGCGGAACATCACTCTACCGCCCTAGAGTCATGTCATTGGTGCATCAATGACACGGACATGGAACCCCCATGCCTAGTGAAATGGCTCGGGTATCAAACTAAGAGTCAGATATCATATCATAATCAGAGTGTCATAAAGCAAAGGTCAAATCAGATGGTCCATAACAGATGGTTCATAACAGATATAGCAGTTGAAATACCAAAGGTCCAAAACAGAGTGTCATCAGAAAGGTTCATAATAAAAGGGATCATAGCAATGGCTTTGGGAAAACTTAAACGAATCAGAATCATATCAATGAGATAGGACACCCTTACTGAAAAAGGGCAGAGTATCTGTTCTTATTGCAAAGCAAAACAAAAACCAGAAATAGCAAACACTGACAGGCTCAGGACCTCTCCTTCTTCACACCTAAGAGAGTAGAAGAGTATTACAATAGGTTTTAGTTGACTTTCCATTTTAGGTAACTTCCCTTTTTAGCAGGTTTCCAAATTTAGTAAGTTTCCTTAGTTAGAAAGATTTAGACATTAGAGATTAGGTTAAGTTATTATAGAACAATATTATGGACGTAAGTTATGTTTTAGCAAATCACTATAGTTTAGGGGTAAATATGGTAACTTTCATAAATTAAGGTTTTGATTGTAATTAAACCAAAGTTAAAGGTTAAACATGCAAATGTTACAATTAATCTGTTTTGATTCCATATTTATCAAGTTAACAATTTCAGTCCCTCAAGTTTACCAATATTACACTTTACACCCTTAAGTTACATAAATTACATATTAAACCTTATATTTCATGATTTTACATTTGAACCCCTTTTCATGACATATTAACACAACAAGCCCTTAACCTTTTCAAATTACCGAATATAACCCATATTCTATATGTTGTACGAATTAGTCCTCCATTTTTTTTATAATTTGCACATTTTGTCCCTTAATAAAATAAACTACAATTCGGTCCATATTTATTATGTTTACACTTTAAATCTATTTAATACCCAAAGTTACACATCAAGTCCCTCATAAATATATTTATACGAATTACCACAAGTTTCCCAAAATTACAAAACAAGTCCTCCTATTTTAATTAAATTCAATTCGATATATATATTTTCCACCATTTACCATTTAAATCTTCTAAGTACTTATATTTACACAAAGACCCTTCATTTTATATTTTATCCACATTTGTCACAGTTTAATACACCTTACAAAAATGACCCATAAGTTCCAGAATTTACCGAATGCACCCTAGAGTTTTAAAAGTTCAATTCGCATATATAACTAATTCAAAAACCCTAATCCACTTTAGCAAAACATGAACCACTCATTAGGATATCATTTTACTGCATTAATTAACCTCAGAAAATACCCCAAACTTAACCCTAATCGAACTTACGGTTTTAATTCATTCGATCAAACCCTTTCCATTTATACGATATAAAAAAAATTAAACCACGATCAAACCCAGTTTCTAATATTCGAATTATTATTTTTACCAGGTCACATGGGTCGTAAAAGGTCCAAGAAAAATGGTTACAACACCAGAAAAAATTCGCATACAATATATTATGTTTTATACGCATTTTAATCATTTTAATTCATGCGATTTGTTTTAGGTTGCATGGATCGAATTTCGTATTTTATCTGAGTTATATGAGATTGATAGATCATAGGAAAAATACTGAATCAAAGGATGAACGTGTGAACGAGTCGAAAACGATTTACACCTTAGCGAATGGACTTGAGAACCAAAAATCCCTAGCGATCAACCTCAGCCTCCACGACCTTAGAGCCATTTTATACAAAGCATACATGACGTAAGGAACATGAGAAAATTGATAAAAGGATTTTAGATAGCCGCATGAATTGGTTTGGGATTTATACCTATCGGATGCAAAATAATTGCTAGCGATCAAACGATTGAGACCCACGACCAAAACCAATTTTTATAATCTTCCTTAGGCTACGAACAACACCAGAAAATGCTCCTTGAGCTCCAGAAAATCGGGTGAAGTCGCAATGTATTTTAGTGTGTGTTTTCTTTTAGTCGGCAATTAGGATATTAGGGTTTTTGATGAGATTGATTATAATAGGGAGAATAGCCGCGTCATAGGGGAGGAGAATCAGCCCAAAATCATGGAAAATTGTTATGGCAATCAGTGGGATTTATTTTCTCATTTAATTGTGTTTTATTAACTTTTTAAAATCTAAATAAATGCTCTTTATCCCATTCGGTTCATCCAAGGGTATTTTGGTAATTTCGTAACTTATATAAATATTAATCGTAGTTGTCAAAATTATTTTATATCATATCTTGTTCTTTTCCAGAAGTTTGGGATTGATTCGGTACTTTATAAGCTTTCAAATAATTTTATAACTTGTAGGGGCAATTTGGTCATTTTACACGTTTTGGATTTTTAGGTGTTACAACTTCTTCCCCTCTAACAGAAAAATTTCGTCCTCGAAATTTGCAAAGAATCAGAGATGAAACGGAACGGAAAATAAACAAGGACATACCAGATCAGAATACAAAGTGAGGATAACTAGCACAAATCGATTCTTCAGTTTCCCAGGTAGCCTCGCGCTCTGGGTGATTCCTCCAAAGAACTTTTACGAATGGGATGACTTTATTCCTCATGACCCGCTCTTGCCGGTCCAAAATGGCCTCCGGCTCTTCGGATAACGACATATCCGGCTGAATCTGATCAAGTGGATAAGACACCACATGCAATGGGTGATAGTTGTATCCCCTCAGAAGAGATACATGGAAAACATTATGCACATGAGATAGCTGAGGAGGTAGAGCCAGACGATAAGAAACCTCCCCAATACGCTCCAAAATTTCAAAGGGACCAATAAATCGAGGACTCAACTTGCCCTTAATTCCAAAACGCTTAACCCCACCGAAAGGAGATACTTTCAGAAATACGCGGTCACCAACATTAAACTCCAGGTCACGACGGTGCTTGTCAGCATAGCTCTTCTGACGCGTACGGGCCTCCTTTAACTTTTCCCTAGCAACAGCTACCTTTTCGTTGGTGTCCCGAACCAACTCCGGACCCTCAATAATACGCTCTCCTACTTCATTCCAACAAACCGGCGCTCTACACTTGCGCCCATATAACATCTCGAAAGGAGCCATCCGAATACTAGCATGCCAACTGTTATTATACGCAAACTCCACCAAACATAAATACTCGTCCCAACTACCGGTCCATTCCAAAGCACAAGACCGTAACATGTCTTCCAAGGTCTGAATGGTCCTCTCCGACTGACCATCAGTTTGGGGATGAAATGCAGTACTAAACTTAAGGCGAGCGCCCCAAGCCTTATGAAGTCCCTTCCAGAAACGCGAAGTGAAACGAGGATCACGATCAGAAACAATAGATGAAGGCATACCATGCAATCTGACAATCTCCTGCTGAAAGATTTCCGCCAACTTACTGATACTATAGGTCATACGGATAGGTAAGAAATGAGCAGATTTAGTTAGTCGATCGACGACCACCCAAATCGCATCATGTCTTTTACGAGTCAAAGGCAAACCAGAAACGAAATCCATGGAGATCTCATCCCACTTCCATGTAGGAATCTCCAAAGGCTGTAACAGACCACTAGCTCGCTGATGCTCAATCTTAACTTGCTGGCAGGTCATACATCTAGCAACAAATAACGCCACATCTTGCTTCATACCGTTCCACCAGAAATGCTGCTTAAGATCCCGATACATCTTGGTAGAACCAGGATGTATAGAGAAGGGAGAACTATGAGCCTCAGTCAACACAACCTCACGCAAGTCAGAATCATTAGGCACGCATAAACGATCATCATACCAGACAACTCCGTTATCATCAACTCTAAACTCAGTTTGCTTACCCTCCTCAATATTTTGAACAATAGCCCAGAGCTCACCATCATCCTTCTGAGCCTCTTTAATACGCAACATCAGATTCGACTCAATCTTCAAACTAGCCCAGTAACCAACGTCACGCCGAACACACAACTCGACATCCAAACGCTCCAAATCCTTAAGAACATGCGGATCAATCTCCAAACTAGCAATCATTCCAGACTTACGACTAAGTGCATCAGCAACCACATTAGCCTTGCCTGGATGATACTGGATGTTCGTGTCGTAATCTTTTAGAAGTTCTAACCATCTCCTCTGCCTCATATTAAGCTCCTTCTGAGTAAAGATGTATTTGAGACTCTTGTGATCGGTGAAGATATCACACGATTCACCATACAAGTAATGTCTCCAGATTTTTAATGCAAAAACAACCGCTGCTAATTCCAGATCATGAGTTGGATAATTTTCTTCATAGGGTTTCAATTGCCGAGAAGCATAGGCAATTACTTTGCCGTGTTGCATAAGCACACAGCCTAAACCCTTCTTAGACGCATCGCTATAGATCTGGAAACCTCCAGAACCAGACGGTAAGGTCAGAATAGGTGCAGACACTAATCGCCTTTTCAACTCCTCAAAACTCTGCTCACGCTCATCAGTCCATACAAACTTTTCACCCTTCCGCATCAACTGAGTCAAGGGCAAAGCTAACTTAGAAAACCCTTCAACAAAACGCCTGTAATAACCAGCTAATCCCAGAAAACTCCGAATTTCAGTCACCGTGGTAGGTCTTGGCCACTTGGTGATAGCCTCAACCTTAGCGGGATCCATAGTGATACCCTCTGCAGACACGATATGACCAAGGAAAGCGACTTGGTTAAGCCAGAACTCACACTTAGAAAATTTCGCGAACAATTTCTGCTGTCTCAGAATACCCAGAACAATACGCAAATGCTGCTCGTGCTCCTCAGTCGATTTAGAATACACCAAAATATCATCAATGAAAACAATGACGAACTTATCAAGAAATTCTTGAAAAATCCGGTTCATCAAATCCATAAACACAGCAGGAGCATTTGTTAGGCCAAAAGGCATAACCAGAAACTCATAGTGTCCGTAGCGGGTACGGAAAGCAGTCTTAGAGACATCCTGCTCTTTAACTCGCAATTGATGATAACCAGATCGCAAGTCGATTTTAGAGAACACCTTGGCTCCTTGCAGTTGATCAAACAAGTCATCAATGCGAGGAAGCGGATAACGGTTACGAATGGTAATACGATTCAACTCACGATAATCAATGCACAGCCGCATAGACCCATCCTTCTTCTTTACAAATAGAACCGGAGCACCCCAGGGCGAAACACTAGGCCGAATAAAACCGTTCTCCAATAGTTCTTCCAACTGCTCCTTTAATTCCTTTAGTTCAACAGGCGCCATCCGGTACGGAGCCTTAGAGATAGGTTCGGCACCGGGAATCAGATCAATAGAAAATTCAACTTCTCTAGCCGGAGGAAGACTAGGAAGTTCATCAGGAAAAATATCAGCAAAATCCCAAACAACGGGAACGCTAGCAACATCAGGACTCTCTACAGATGAATCTTTAACAGAAGCCAAATAGCCTTGGCAACCATGAGATATTAGAGTTCGTGCTTTCATGGCAGAGATGATTTTAACAGATTTCAGAGGCTGGGAACCATGATAAACGAAGTCAGGATGATGAATATCGCCAAAGATCACCTTACGGGCATAACAATCGATGGTAGCCTTGTGATCAGCCAACCAATCCATGCCCAGAATCGCATCAAAATCAATCATATCAATGGGAAGCAGATTTGCTGGACGAACACAATCATCGAAACGTAGAGGGCAGTTCACATATTCATGATCAATAATCACTTGGGTTTTCATTGGGGTTGCGATTGATATACGATTTATTAATGGTTTTGGTTTCAGATTAAGTTTCTTAGCAAAGTTTACAGATATAATAGAATGAGTAGCACCGGTGTCAAACAATACGAAAGCCGTACGATCTCCAATATAAAGTATGCCAGTAATGGTACCTGATGTGTTGGCCGCCTGATCCCGAGTAGTAGCATAAACTCGACCCATGGTGGGAGCTGGCCTAGTCGAGTTTACTGGCACGATAGGGTTCTTCTTGGGGCAATCTTTGATCCTGTGATGAGTAGAGCTACACGAAAAACAACCACCAGAAGCTTTATAACAAGGACCTGGATGTGGTTTCCCACATGTAGTACATGTAGGAGGATGAGGTAGAGTCTCCACAGCCCTCTTCTGACCTGACGATCCTGACTGCTGATACTGCTGAGAATCCCTACGCCTGCTATTATCACCCTGACCCTGACGGTCACCACCATACTGACCATAATCCTGTCGGCCCTGGTTCCTAGAATCCTGTCGCCTATAATCACCTCCTCGGTCCTGGCGACCCCGCTGATCCTGCCCATGGTCCTGACGACCCCGAAAATCCTGTCTCTGGTCCTGACGACCATGACCCCGAGTATCAACCCTGTTGCCATCCCTATCACGTTTATTAGATCCCCTGTCCGCATGTAACAACTCAATGTTACGTGCAGCATCCTGAACACTAGCCACATCATCAAATGGAGTGTTAACAATCCGGTCTAACACCCATCTCTTAAGAGCCCACTTGAAATGACGAGCCTGTCGAAACGAATCCCTAGTAACCTCTGGCCCAACGAAACTAGCCAGTCGTAAGAATCGCTGCATAAAGTCTCCTGAAGACTCATGATCACCCTGACGAATCGACCCGTATTCCCTCTCATACCTCTGCTGTTCTGCCATAGGAATGTACTGCTTATAAAACGCCTCAATGAACTCTGCCCACGAATAAGTCTCAGCAAAATCATCCCCCTTTGCCTGCACAAGGGCAGTCCACCAGTTCTGAGCATCACCCTCTAATTTGAATGTGGCCAAACGAGTTTTAAACTCGTCTGCACATCCGAGGACCCGAAATAATTTCTCCACGTGCGTAATCCAGCCTTCTGCCTCATGGGGAGTGGCAGCGGACTTGAACGAGAGAGGCTTGAGCTTGTTGAACCGCTCAATCCATACATGAATACCGACCGGTGGAGCAGCGGGTGGAGCACCGCCGCCACCACCACCTCCAGAAGAACCTGCCCCATTACGGATGTTGTTGGTGACCTCGGTCACCACCTGAGCAGAAAGGTTAGGGAGGACGTTTTTCAAAGCCTCAGCAATCATGGCCTCGAAATTTGGAGCATCATACTCGTTAAAGCGCGTGTTCACCATCTGAACGATTACAAAAAGGATTAGCAACTCAGATAGAATATGACAGAGCAGATCAAGAATATATGACAGAGCAAAGCAGAAAAAGAGTGCGCGAAAGGAAACCTAATTTCTACCCAATCCTCACAGGTCACGAGCCTAAGCTCTAAGGGTTTCGGATAACCTGTCTCTGATACCATAAATTGTAACACCCCAACCCGGCAAGGGTAAAGATATCACAACAATGGCTTCATATCAGATTACAAGCATTAAATCCAAAACATCACAAGTCCATAACATCAATGATCAAAGGAAAAATAAGTCAACATAACTTATGCCCAAAACAGAAATAAACTGAAGTACATAAATCCAAATGCCTAAACAATGGCATAACAGAAACAGAATCCAAATGGCATAATTAGAATGTCTAAGGTCTAAGCTTCACACAAGTTGCTCTCATCCCAAAGCTAAAAACCCCACTCCTAGCTTAGATACCTGCCGCAGGAAAAGAAATGCGGCTGAGCTTAAAAAGCTCAGTGAACAGATACATATACAAAGCAATAATAATGAAACAGAACTGAAATATGGTGCACGGGGAAATATCATGAAGTATAAATAAAGAGACAGAAATATATAAGAAGAAATAGGATAGTCATCCACCACGAGCCCAGAACATATCAGATAATAACCATCATAATCTAGAGGGGAGGCCTCTTAAGTAACCAGATAATATGAGGGGTGTCCTCATGTATCAAATGGAGTGATCAGCTCCCAGATAAATGTGAAAGGCATGTATTGCACACAGTACCAGACACCATAACAGAAATCATATCATATATAGTTAAATCCACTAAACATAACAGATCTAGGATGCATCCATACGCCCCCCCAGAACATATATAATCCATAATCAAAGTAATGCGCATATCATAATCAGAATGGGGACGTGGCGGAACATCACTCTACCGCCCTAGAGTCATGCCATTGGTGCATCAATGACATGGACATGGAACCCCCATGCCTAGTGAAATAGCTCGGGTATCAAACTAAGAGTCATATATCATATCTTAATCAGAGTGTCATAAAGCAAAGGTCAAATCAGATGGTCCATAACAGATGGTTCATAACAGATATAGCAGTTGAAATACCAAAGGTCCAAAACAGAGTGTCATCAGAAAGGTTCATAATAAAAGGGATCATAGCAATGGCTTTGGGAAAACTTAAACGAATCAGAATCATATCAATGAGATAGGACACCCTTACTGAAATAGGGCAGAGTATCTGTACCTTGTTGCAAAGCAAAACAAAAACCAGAAATAGCAAACACTGACAGGCTCAGGACCTCTCCTTCTTCACACCTAAGAGAGTAGAAGAGTATTACAATAGGTTTTAGTTGACTTTCCATTTTAGGTAACTTCCCTTTTTAGCAGGTTTCCAAATTTAGTAAGTTTCCTTAGTTAGAAAGATTTAGACATTAGAGATTAGGTTAAGTTATTATAGAACAATATTATGGACGTAAGTTATGTTTTAGCAAATCACTATAGTTTAGGGGTAAATATGGTAACTTTCATAAATTAAGGTTTTGATTGTAATTAAACCAAAGTTAAAGGTTAAACATGCAAATGTTACAATTAATCTGTTTTGATTCCATATTTATCAAGTTAACAATTTCAGTCCCTCAAGTTTACCAATATTACACTTTACACCCTTAAGTTACATAAATTACATATTAAACCTTATATTTCATGATTTTACATTTGAACCCCTTTTCATGACATATTAACACAACAAGCCCTTAACCTTTTCAAATTACCGAATATAACCCATATTCTATATGTTGTACGAATTAGTCCTCCATTTTTTTTATAATTTGCACATTTTGTCCCTTAATAAAATAAACTACAATTCGGTCCATATTTATTATGTTTACACTTTAAATCTATTTAATACCCAAAGTTACACATCAAGTCCCTCATAAATATATTTATACGAATTACCACAAGTTTCCCAAAATTACAAAACAAGTCCTCCTATTTTAATTAAATTCAATTCGATATATATATTTTCCACCATTTACCATTTAAATCTTCTAAGTCTTATATTTACACAAAGACCCTTCATTTTATATTTTATCCACATTTGTCACAGTTTAATACACCTTACAAAAATGACCCATAAGTTCCAGAATTTACCGAATGCACCCTAGAGTTTTAAAAGTTCAATTCGCATATATAACTAATTCGAAAACCCTAATCCACTTTAGCAAAACATGAACCAATCATTAACCCATCATTAGGATATCATTTTACTGCATTAATTAACCTCAGAAAATACCCCAAACTTAACCCTAATCGAACTTAGGGTTTTAATTCATTCGATCAAACCCTTTCCATTTATACGATATAAACAAAATTAAACCACGATCAAACCCAGTTTCTAATATTCGAATTATTATTTTTCCCAGGTCACATGGGTCGTAAAAGGTCCAAGAAAAATGGTTACAACACCAGAAAAATTCGCATACAATATATTATGTTTTATACGCATTTTAATCATTTTAATTCATGCGATTTGTTTTAGGTTGCATGGATCGAATTTCGTATTTTATCTGAGTTATATGAGATTGATAGATCATAGGAAAAATACCGAATCAAAGGATGAACGTGTGAACGAGTCGAAAACGATTTACACCTTAGCGAATGGACTTGAGAACCAAAAATCCCTAGCGATCAACCTCAGCCTCCACGACCTTAGAGCCATTTTATACAAAGCATACATGACGTAAGGAACATGAGAAAATTGATAAAAGGATTTTAGATAGCCGCATGAATTGGTTTGGGATTTATACCTATCGGATGCAAAATAATTGCTAGCGATCAAACGATTGAGACCCACGACCAAAACCAATTTTTATAATCTTCCTTAGGCCACGAACAACACCAGAAAATGCTCCTTGAGCTCCAGAAAATCGGGTGAAGTCGTAATGTATTTTAGTGTGTGTTTTCTTTTAGTCGGCAATTAGGATATTAGGGTTTTTGTTGAGATTGATTATAATAGGGAGAATAGCCGCGTCATAGGGGAGGAGAATCAGCCCAAAATCACGGAAAATTGTTATGGCAATCAATGGGATTTATTTTCTCATTTAATTGTGTTTTATTAACTTTTTAAAATCTAAATAAATGCTCTTTATCCCATTCGGTTCATCCAAGGGTATTTTGGTAATTTCGTAACTTATATAAATATTAATCGTAGTTGTCAAAATTATTTTATATCATATCTTGTTCTTTTCCAGAAGTTTGGGATTGATTCGGTACTTTATAAGCTTTCAAATAATTTTATAACTTGTAGGGGCAATTTGGTCATTTTACACGTTTTGGATTTTTAGGTGTTACATCCAACGTAATTATTCTATCACTTCCGTCAAAAATCATGCTATGTTACCAACTCTCTACTTACGACATATCTTTTTATATAATAGAATCATGGCGCAAAAGAAGAAGACACCACCAACAATGACTCAAGATGCTATTCGCAAACTAGTTAAAGACTGTGTAAACGTAGCACTCGCAACTGAATGAGCAGTCGTAGCTGCAAAAGCTGCAGCAGCTGCTGAAGCCGCCATAGCTGCTGAAACTACAGCAGCCAATGAAGCCGCCACAGTTGCTGAAGTTGCTAGAGCTACTTAAGCTTCCCGAATTGGCGCAGCTGCCATTAACACTGGAGGACCAAACCCAACTAGCCCTCCCGTGATAAATGTTAATCTGGTATGTAAGGGCTGCACATTCAAGGATTAACTGAACTGCAAACTCACTAATTTCAAGAGTACTGAAGGAGCCGTGGGTTTGACCCGCTGGTTTGAAAAAGTGGAGTCAGTATTTTCAATCAGCAAATGCACCGAGAATGATAAAGTTCAATATGCCACCAGTACACTGCTGGATGAGGCACTATCATGGTGGAATTCAGTATCTCAACCAATAGGCATCGAAAATGCTTATAAGATTTCTTGGGATAATTTGAAGAAAATGATGATCAAGGAGTACTGCCCCCACAGTGAAATACAGAAATTAGAAGTAGAATTCTGGAACCATGTTGTTAAAGGAACTGCATCCTGACTTACAACCGTCGATTCCAAGAGTTGAGGATACTATGTCCAACAATGGTTTCGACAAATGAGAAAATGTTGGAAAGATATATCTGGGGACAAGGGAACGTGACAGCATCCGGTCCCAAGGTACTGGATGAGGCTATGCGGCTGTCTCGCAACCTCATGGATCAAGTGGTGCGTACGGGAGCTACCCAAAGACAAAACTTCAACAACAACACTACTACCACCAACAACACCAATAACTCCAACTACCGTAACAACAATAACAATAGAAACAACAACAACAACAAGCGACAATGGGATAGTAACCGTGGAGGTTACAACAACAACAACAACCAAACTCGAAACAACAATCATCATATTCAGCAAAACAAAAGACAAGAAGCCACAACGGCTTATGTTGCTACACCAACCGGAGGCAGATATACTGGGACCCAACCGCAGTGCACTCAATGCAACTATCATCATTCATGTCCCTACCCTGCCAAGTTCAAAAAGTGTCAAAAGCCGGGACATCTTGCCAAAGAATGTAGAAGCAAGGCCGTGGCTACTGGAGCTAACACTTAGCCAATTGCTACATGTTTTGGGTGTGGAGAGAAAGGACACTTCAAGAACAATTGTCCTCAAAACCATGGCCAACAAGGCAGAGGTGCTCGCGGTAGAGCCTATGTTATGGGCAACGAAGAACCTCAACAAGACCCGAACGTGGTCACCGGTACGTTCTTACTCAACAACATTCCTGTTAAAGTCTTATTCAATTCCCGCGCCGATATGAGTTTTGTATCTAATGCAATATCACCTCTACTTATGTAACACCCCCAAAATATCGCAGCGGAACGATAGTGTCACTGGGGTGCTACTTCTCAATATAAAGCACAAGGTATAGAAAACGACCTCTAAATGAGACGTTTTGAAAAGTTACCATTCAATTTATTTAAATCAGAGTTATTACATGAGGTCCCTAAATATACTAATACATAAGAGTTTTTAATATAGGTTGAATGGTAAATGATAGACTCCAAATCATGCAAGTGACTTTACGATCCATGCATCCACTATCGCCTTTCTAACCTGAGATAAACATGCTAAAAAGTGTCAACACAATGGTTGGTGAGTTCATAGAGTTTATTGAAAATAAATTAAAATGGTTTTAAAGAATGTTTTCACAGCAAAGGCATTATAAATCCACTCAGTTGCAAATCCCGCCCATACAAAACTTGCAACCTGTGTGTTCACAACCCACTGCTAAATTATAGAATGAATAAGAATGTTTTCACAGCAAAGGCATCGTAAATCCACTCAGTTACAAATCCCGCCCATACAAAACTTGCAACCTGTGTGTTCACAACCCCATTGTAAATATGATAAAGTATAGTTATAGTAAGACATGAGTGTATACGATATATGTAAGCACTTAATGTAAAGCATAACAGCAAACTGAACCTCACGACTAGAATAAATAAGTATCATGAATAAACTGGATTATATTCACTCAAGGTCTCGAATATGTGTTGGACACAAGAGTGGGGGTGTCAACCCGATAGTACTATCAATACCTCTCCATCGGCTCCATTCAAGAGTTAAACAGTTGCTAAGAATATAGTGTAGAATAAGTGTAACACATTATGGCACATATCGTAACTATATTTCATGTCCAAAAGTATCATAAGTAAAGCGTATCATAAGAGTATAAATATTTTGAGTATAAAACAAGTATTTGAGCATGTATCTCCCCCAAAAATAATTCAAAACGTATAAAAATAGGGGCTATGAAACTCACCTTGATTATCTGGATGGAAAACAAAATGAAAGAAAGTTGATAAACGTCTCCGGACAAGTAACCTGGGTTGTTATGTCAATATTTAGTAATCATTTCAGATAATTATAGTTTATTTATTAGTTTCGTTGTTTACATCTTTCGTTCTTATGTTTCTGTTCCTTCATTTATTATATCTTTTTGTTTGTTTGTTATTTCACTTGTTCATTCTTTCGTTCGTCAAGAAAATAAATGTATTTCGTTGGTATTAAAACGGAAAATAAAAATAGAAATGATAAAAATAATGGTTACGAAAAGTTACGTTTTAATCCCTAAGGTTTGGTCAAATGACAGTTTATACCCTGAACTTTTGGAAAATGACTGTTTCTACCCTTAAGTTTCAAAAGTGTCATTTTCTACCCTTTTTATTTAATATTGTCAAAAATAGTCCTTGACATAAAGTATTTACAAATTCAGTCTTAATAAAACTCTTATTAACTAAAATAACATGTATGAAATATGTGACTTATGAAGAATTTTGAGTTCAAATAACTTAATGCATACTAGATGATTTTACGTGTTCTCAATTCCTATGATAAGCTAGCTAGGTCGTTGTTAAATGGGTCAAGTTTCGTTATTTACGAAAATCATTTGATACTCGAAATATTTGACCTAAGTCGACTAGGTGATCAAGTTTTACAAAAATCTGGAAAGTGTGTTTTAAATCTAGGGATAGGCCAATCTTTAAACATCAATAACTTTTAAATGGCTAGATCGTTTTAAGTGATTCTTGCTTCTAAAATAAGTTAGCTAAGTCGACTTTAATGTCCCAAAATATTAGAATTTTTAGAAAGCTTATGAGGGTTGAAGACTGGGTCGAAAGTTGGGCAACTGGTCGTCACTTTTTGAAAAAAATAAGAACTGATAATTTAAGTTTTATACTAGCGATTTGGACAAATTTTAAGACTCGATATTTTCTAGCTCGCTTAACCGTTTTCAATGATTTTTGTTTCTAATTAAAGGTGGCTGGGTGGTCTTTATTCACGCCAAAAATCAGAATTTATCATGGTCTCTAGATGGTCGAACTATAGGTGGGAAGTAGGGTTACTGGTCGACTGAGTTTGAAAATAAAATAACTGGTATTTAACTTTTTATACTTAACGATTTGGAACAAACTTTAGGGCTTCATAACTTAAAGAAAACTCGATCATTTTTAATGATTCTTTTTCCTGTCATTAGCTAGCTAGGTGAACTTCTTAAATACCAAAATTCAGAATTTAACAAGGTCTTTTGGGTGTCGGTTCAAAGGTCACAATTTGGCCTCCTGGGCTGTTTTTGGCTCGACCAAAATACATAAAAAGAAACCAAATGGGTTTTTGAGTTTTTAAAGGTTTTTAACTAAAATTTTATGTAAGATATGATAATATTTAATGTATTCTAACATGTTTCATTGATCTTTGATTTGTTCTAACCATATTTCGAATAGATTGGGTATTTTAGTTTACTGATGCAATCAGAAGGAAAAAAAAATAGAAACACTTTATAGTTTTTGATTATGTTTTATTTTAGATATCATGTGCTAATGTTTTTAAAGATAAATAACTTAAATAAACTGAATTTTAGAAGAGTTATTATACTTACTTAGGGTTTGGCTCGCTAGGGTTTTCAGGATCAAATGGATTGGTTTCTTGAATACTAGTTACTCCTCTCCTCTTCTAAGCTTCCTAGGGATTTTATTTGGCTTGTCTTTAGGACTGTGATCAGTAGGGAAATAAAATGGGGCTGTTTTAGGTGTTTGGTCGATTTGGATGTGTAGTTGGAGAAGTGAAAATAAGTTGCTATTTATAGAAGAAAGTTGGTCTAGGGTTTTCTAAGATGTTGTGGCATAAGATAGGGAGATGTAGCTGAATTTGGTTGAAGGACAAATGGGAGGAAGGAGGTATTTGGACGTGGCATGTGGAAGGGAGTTGATGTGGAGAATTTTTCTTCATACAAGTCATCAAGGGGTGATGTCATTGATGATGTGGAGGAGGGGGTTTTAGGGAAGAGTTACTTAGTGTAGGTTATTTTTAGAAGTAAATATAGTTAGGTTTCTAAGTTAGAATTCGACTAGGAAGTTGTATGGGAACCGAATGGGCCTTTGGGATTCGTACAATAGGTCTAGGGAGTTGTAATTAGAGTTTAAAAGAAATTAGTTAGGCTAGTTTATGTATTTTTGTTATTTAGAAAATATTTAAAGTTATATGTATATATGGGAATTTTGAATTATATGAGAAAATGGTGAGGAAAATGGTTTGAGCTTATGAAGGTTGTACCATAGGCTTAATGGGATTGTACAATAATTTAATATATGAGAAAAATATAGTTTTAACAATTTATTAATTTATAAAATTTATTTGTTAAATTTTATTATGTTTAAAAGTAATTAAATATGATTTTTGGTTCTTGTGCATTAAGTACTTGTACTTTATGCTAAAAGACTTGTAAAAATATTTAAGAAGTTTAGAAAATATAATTTCTAAGAGTTATGCATAAATGGGTTGTAATTTGTGTTTTAAAAATAATATAAATAGGATTTTTATAAGGATTTCATAAATAATAGTTTCTATGCATAAAGGACTTGTACTCTAGCTTATATGACTTGTACATTTATTATTTTGTTAAAATATTATATAAACAATTTAGGGTTTGTGAAATTTGTACATGAAATCATAGATTTATGAATTTAGGGTTTCCTAGAAACTCTATATAGTTAATGAATATTTTGTTTATACATTTGTTAAGGATTTATCGTAAAGTGGTAAATGGAATTTTGAAATGTTTTCATATAATGATGTTTATGAAATAAATATTAGATTCGTTAGACAGGTTTGTGTGGGAGCACGTTTATCAAGGATGTGAGCTATGTCACATAAGATAGGAGATACAATTAAATAAATAAAAAAAAAATTATTCGTGGAAAAAGGATAATAATTCAGTAAAGTAAATGGAAAATTTTACGAGTGGTTACAGTCTCACCCCCTTAACGGAATCCCGTCCCGGGATTCAATCTGTGTTAGGGGTTGAGATGATGACAACGAATAACCGGTATGTATAATCTAAGTAATTATGCTAAAACTTACGCATCTAGGTTTCTTATCTAATAAAGGCATAGTTTCTATAGGACGAGACTAAGTTCACTGGAATTGGCTAATATGATAGAATACTAATTGTCTAGAAAAGCGTACCCATTATGCTGCATCCGAGTCACCTAAGATGTAAGCTCTACCACGGGCAGGACCAATATGGGCTAATGGTTTTGGGTTATTTCCTTCAATGGCTAAAGCTAGATTTCCTTGTCCAGGTGTTCTATTCAATCTAGGACACGCATTTCGAAAGTGATTCGGGCTATTACACTCATAACATATCCTTTGGTTATTCTTCATATTGCTCGCATTCTCTGGTGCTCTACACCGATTTGCAAGATGACCCAATCGATTGCAATTTGTGCATATACGGCAGGGTGCAGACTCCTGATGATGATAAGCGCATTTAGCACACTTAGGATATGAACCCACATATCCTTTCTGACCAGAACTAGTGGCCGTAAAGTTTCTTGCCTTCTTGTTGTCAACCATTGCATCTGTTTGCTTGTACGGCTCATTTACTCCTTTCCTTTTATCATTGTTCTTCAAAGTTCCATTCCTAACCATCTCATCTGTTAGAGTCCCTGCTTTCAGTATTGCACTCTGAATCGTGGAAGGCTCGGTTGCTTTCACAGTTCCACGAATTTCAGGGATAAGACCGTAGATGTACCTCTCAATCCTCTTTGATTCAGGGGTAACTAGATGAGGAACTAATCTTGCTAATTCATGAAATCGATCCGTGTAGGCTGCATGACCAACTCCTATCATAGAGTGATGATAAAGTTCATCTTCCAGCTTCTGCATCTCATTATCCGGACAATATTCTTCTTTCAGCAGCGCCTTGAAGTCATCCCACGTCATTCCCACAGCTGCTTCTCTGCCTCTAGCTTGAATCTGCGTGTTCCACCATGTTAATGCCTTTCCTGACAGCGAGCATGCAGCATACTTCACCTTCTGATGTGTTGCACAGCTACTAATGTCGATTACCGACTCCATCTTTTCAATCCAACGAGTATATTCCAATGCACCTCCTTTACCATTAAACTCTGTTGGCTTGCATGCCATAAACTCCTTGTACGTGCATCCACTTGCACGGGTGGTAGTCTCATTCACACCTACACCATTGGTATCTTCATTCCTGCTTCCATGGTTTCCTGAGTTGTTGATGTGATTGCCGACTTGGGTGACGATAGTTGGAAGCAAAGTTTGGAGTTGTTGAGCTATGATAGCGGCAAAATCAGGGTTTCCACCGTCGTTATTGTCGTTGTTACTAATGTTGTGGCCACCTCCTCGACCCCCACGTTCACTAGTCCTTCCACCTCTTAGTGTGACATTTCTTCGGTTAACGTTGCGAGCTGACCTCCTTGTTGCCATTGCCTCTCTGCAATGAAGGACATTTAGTGAACGTCGGAGATGAGGTGAGAGTCGTTTGAGTTATCGATTTATACTTAACGTTCTTACAAAATCCCGTCGCGAGCGGTTATCCTAAAGGGGTGCCAATGTCGATTAACATCCGCATGATTACATATGTCCACGTGTGTTGTGATGCACTTATAATTATGTTGGCCACCCATAATTATACTTGCCTCCTTTCACACGTGTACATATCACCAAGCACACATATCTTGACATTACTTAAATGGTGAAAGGATAGGGTGATTATCTCTCAGAAAAATCCTCGAGTGAATCCATCAAATTTATGCGACCGAGTGATAACCTTTATTTAACTTAATCCCATGTCTCATCAAACAAGAACTGTCACAAGATTAAGTTAAATAACCAGTTATCACTGAGTCCCATGCTTCTGATGTCTCGATTTAGATTCTGAGATATTTCCCCATCCTCAAGAGAAATCTCATTTTCGAGCAAAATCATCAAATTTTTCTGCGGCTAAGTGATAACACTTATTTAACTTAATCCCATGTCTCATCAAACAAGAACTGTCACAAGATTAAGTTAAATAACCAGTTATCACTGAGCTCCACACCTTTGATGACTTGACTAAATTATGAGATTCCCCTACCGGTGCAGATACTATAACATTTAACAGTGCGCATATAAATGGGAAAAGTTCTATCTATGCAAGGCGATAGGGATGAGAGTCTTAATGTATATAACGGTTATAGTCTAGGCTCCTAAATGCAACCTAGTTCTCTATAACCAAGGCTCTGATACCAATCTGTAACACCCCCAAAATATCGCAGCGGAACGATAGTGTCACTGGGGTGCTACTTCTCAATATAAAGCACAAGGTATAGAAAACGACCTCTAAATGAGACGTTTTGAAAAGTTACCATTCAATTTATTTAAATCAGAGTTATTACATGAGGTCCCTAAATATACTAATACATAAGAGTTTTTAATATAGGTTGAATGGTAAATGATAGACTCCAAATCATGCAAGTGACTTTACGATCCATGCATCCACTATCGCCTTTCTAACCTGAGATAAACATGCTAAAAAGTGTCAACACAATGGTTGGTGAGTTCATAGAGTTTATTGAAAATAAATTAAAATGGTTTTAAAGAATGTTTTCACAGCAAAGGCATTATAAATCCACTCAGTTGCAAATCCCGCCCATACAAAACTTGCAACCTGTGTGTTCACAACCCACTGCTAAATTATAGAATGAATAAGAATGTTTTCACAGCAAAGGCATCGTAAATCCACTCAGTTACAAATCCCGCCCATACAAAACTTGCAACCTGTGTGTTCACAACCCATTGCTAAATATAGATTATAAGTAAGACATGAGTGTATACGATATATGTAAGCACTTAATGTAAAGCATAACAGCAAACTGAACCTCACGACTAGAATAAATAAGTATCATGAATAAACTGGATTATATTCACTCAAGGTCTCGAATATGTGTTGGACACAAGAGTGGGGGTGTCAACCCGATAGTACTATCAATACCTCTCCATCGGCTCCATTCAAGAGTTAAACAGTTGCTAAGAATATAGTGTAGAATAAGTGTAACACATTATGGCACATATCGTAACTATATTTCATGTCCAAAAGTATCATAAGTAAAGCGTAGCATAAGAGTATAAATATTTTGAGTATAAAACAAGTATTTGAGCATGTATCTCCCCCAAAAATAATTCAAAACGTATAAAAATAGGGGCTATGAAACTCACCTTGATTATCTGGATGGAAAACAAAATGAAAGAAAGTTGATAAACGTCTCCGGACAAGTAACCTGGGTTGTTATGTCAATATTTAGTAATCATTTCAGATAATTATAGTTTATTTATTAGTTTCGTTGTTTACATCTTTCGTTCTTATGTTTCTGTTCCTTCATTTATTATATCTTTTGTTTGTTTGTTATTTCACTTGTTCATTCTTTCGTTCGTCAAGAAAATAAATGTATTTCGTTGGTATTAAAACGGAAAATAAAAATAGAAATGATAAAAATAATGGTTACGAAAAGTTACGTTTTAATCCCTAAGGTTTGGTCAAATGACAGTTTATACCCTGAACTTTTGGAAAATGACTGTTTCTACCCTTAAGTTTCAAAAGTGTCATTTTCTACCCTTTTTATTTAATATTGTCAAAAATAGTCCTTGACATAAAGTATTTACAAATTCAGTCTTAATAAAACTCTTATTAACTAAAATAACATGTATGAAATATGTGACTTATGAAGAATTTTGAGTTCAAATAACTTAATGCATACTAGATGATTTTACGTGTTCTCAATTCCTATGATAAGCTAGCTAGGTCGTTGTTAAATGGGTCAAGTTTCGTTATTTACGAAAATCATTTGATACTCGAAATATTTGACCTAAGTCGACTAGGTGATCAAGTTTTACAAAAATCTGGAAAGTGTGTTTTAAATCTAGGGATAGGCCAATCTTTAAACATCAATAACTTTTAAATGGCTAGATCGTTTTAAGTGATTCTTGCTTCTAAAATAAGTTAGCTAAGTCGACTTTAATGTCCCAAAATATTAGAATTTTTAGAAAGCTTATGAGGGTTGAAGACTGGGTCGAAAGTTGGGCAACTGGTCGTCACTTTTTGAAAAAAATAAGAACTGATAATTTAAGTTTTATACTAGCGATTTGGACAAATTTTAAGACTCGATATTTTCTAGCTCGCTTAACCGTTTTCAATGATTTTTGTTTCTAATTAAAGGTGGCTGGGTGGTCTTTATTCACGCCAAAAATCAGAATTTATCATGGTCTCTAGATGGTCGAACTATAGGTGGGAAGTAGGGTTACTGGTCGACTGAGTTTGAAAATAAAATAACTGGTATTTAACTTTTTATACTTAACGATTTGGAACAAACTTTAGGGCTTCATAACTTAAAGAAAACTCGATCATTTTTAATGATTCTTTTTCCTGTCATTAGCTAGCTAGGTGAACTTCTTAAATACCAAAATTCAGAATTTAACAAGGTCTTTTGGGTGTCGGTTCAAAGGTCACAATTTGGCCTCCTGGGCTGTTTTTGGCTCGACCAAAATACATAAAAAGAAACCAAATGGGTTTTTGAGTTTTTAAAGGTTTTTAACTAAAATTTTATGTAAGATATGATAATATTTAATGTATTCTAACATGTTTCATTGATCTTTGATTTGTTCTAACCATATTTCGAATAGATTGGGTATTTTAGTTTACTGATGCAATCAGAAGGAAAAAAAAATAGAAACACTTTATAGTTTTTGATTATGTTTTATTTTAGATATCATGTGCTAATGTTTTTAAAGATAAATAACTTAAATAAACTGAATTTTAGAAGAGTTATTATACTTACTTAGGGTTTGGCTCGCTAGGGTTTTCAGGATCAAATGGATTGGTTTCTTGAATACTAGTTACTCCTCTCCTCTTCTAAGCTTCCTAGGGATTTTATTTGGCTTGTCTTTAGGACTGTGATCAGTAGGGAAATAAAATGGGGCTGTTTTAGGTGTTTGGTCGATTTGGATGTGTAGTTGGAGAAGTGAAAATAAGTTGCTATTTATAGAAGAAAGTTGGTCTAGGGTTTTCTAAGATGTTGTGGCATAAGATAGGGAGATGTAGCTGAATTTGGTTGAAGGACAAATGGGAGGAAGGAGGTATTTGGACGTGGCATGTGGAAGGGAGTTGATGTGGAGAATTTTTCTTCATACAAGTCATCAAGGGGTGATGTCATTGATGATGTGGAGGAGGGGGTTTTAGGGAAGAGTTACTTAGTGTAGGTTATTTTTAGAAGTAAATATAGTTAGGTTTCTAAGTTAGAATTCGACTAGGAAGTTGTATGGGAACCGAATGGGCCTTTGGGATTCGTACAATAGGTCTAGGGAGTTGTAATTAGAGTTTAAAAGAAATTAGTTAGGCTAGTTTATGTATTTTTGTTATTTAGAAAATATTTAAAGTTATATGTATATATGGGAATTTTGAATTATATGAGAAAATGGTGAGGAAAATGGTTTGAGCTTATGAAGGTTGTACCATAGGCTTAATGGGATTGTACAATAATTTAATATATGAGAAAAATATAGTTTTAACAATTTATTAATTTATAAAATTTATTTGTTAAATTTTATTATGTTTAAAAGTAATTAAATATGATTTTTGGTTCTTGTGCATTAAGTACTTGTACTTTATGCTAAAAGACTTGTAAAAATATTTAAGAAGTTTAGAAAATATAATTTCTAAGAGTTATGCATAAATGGGTTGTAATTTGTGTTTTAAAAATAATATAAATAGGATTTTTATAAGGATTTCATAAATAATAGTTTCTATGCATAAAGGACTTGTACTCTAGCTTATATGACTTGTACATTTATTATTTTGTTAAAATATTATATAAACAATTTAGGGTTTGTGAAATTTGTACATGAAATCATAGATTTATGAATTTAGGGTTTCCTAGAAACTCTATATAGTTAATGAATATTTTGTTTATACATTTGTTAAGGATTTATCGTAAAGTGGTAAATGGAATTTTGAAATGTTTTCATATAATGATGTTTATGAAATAAATATTAGATTCGTTAGACAGGTTTGTGTGGGAGCACGTTTATCAAGGATGTGAGCTATGTCACATAAGATAGGAGATACAATTAAATAAATAAATAAAAAAATTATTCGTGGAAAAAGGATAATAATTCAGTAAAGTAAATGGAAAATTTTACGAGTGGTTACAACTTAATATCGCGCTAATCACCCTAAACACTAGTTATAGTATCGAACTAGCTAACGGTAACTTAGTAAATACTAATACCGTAATTCCAGACTGTACCCTTAATCTCCTAGACCACCCATTTAACATCAATCTTATGCCGATCAAACTCGGAAGTTTTGAAGTAGTCATCGGCATGGATTGGCTGTCTAAACATCAAGCTAACATCATCTGTGGTGAAAGAGTTGTTCACATTCCTTGTGACAATGAAACTTTGGTCATCCGTGGTGATCAAAGTGGAACCCGAATAAACATCATCTCATGTATCAAAACCATGCAGTACATTGAGAAATGATGTTATGCTTTCCTAGCCCACATAACCGAAAAGAAATCAGAAGAAAAATGACTTGAAGATGTTCCTATCGCCCGCGAGTTTCCCGAAGTCTTTCCTGATGATTTACCCGGACTTCCACCGAATCGTCAAGTAGAATTCTGAATTGATTTAATACCAGGAGCAGTGCCAGTTTCCCGCGCACCCTACAGGCTAGCACCGTCAGAGATGCAAGAGCTATCAAATCAATTATAGGAACTTTCGGACAAGGGATTTATTCGACCCAGTTCCTCACCTTGGTGAGCTCCCGTCTTGTTCGTGAAAAAGAAAGATGGATCATTACGAATGTGTATTGACTATCGTGAACTAAACAAATTAACAATAAAGAACCGATACCCGTTACCAAGAATTGACGATTTATTCGATCAATTACACGGTTTAACCTATTACTCAAAAATTGACCTACGATCAGGTTACCATCAAGTTAAGGTTCGTGAGGAAGATATTCCAAAAACAGCCTTTAGGACACAATATGGTCACCACGAATTCCAAGTAATGCCATTCGGTTTGACTAATGCACCGGCAGTATTCATGGACCTCATGAATCGAGTGTGTAACCAATATCTGGACAAATTCGTGATCGTATTCATCGACGATATTCTCATATATTCCAAAAACGAAGAAGAACACAAAGAACACCTGAGGACAATCTTAGGATTGCTCAAAGAAGAGAAATTGTATGCGAAATTTTCAAAATGTGAATTCTGGATTCGTTCGGTACAATTCCTTGGGCATGTAATTGACAACACTGGTTTACATGTCGATCCCGCTAAGATTGAAGCTATCAAGAATTGGCCAACACATACCACACCTACAGAAATTCGTCAATTTCTAGGTCTGGCTGGGTATTATCGAAGGTTTATCGAAGGATTTTCCTCAATAGCCAAACCCTTGACCAAGTTAACTCAGATAAACAAGAAATACGTTTGGAATGAAGATGAAGAAGAAGCCTTCCAAACCCTCAAACAAAAGCTTTGTAGTGCCCCTATTCTAGCATTGCCAGATGGGATCAAAGATTTTGTAGTCTACTGCGATGCATCACTCCAAGGTTTGGGTGCCGTGTTGATGCAACATGAGAAAGTCATGGCCTATGCTTCACAACAACTTAAGGTACATGAAGAAAACTACAATACTCATGACTTAGAGTTAGGAGCTGTAATCTTTGCGCTAAAAATCTGGAGACACTATCTATACGGTACTAGATGTACTGTGTTCACCGATCACAAAAGTCTTCAACACATCTTGAACCAAGAAGAACTAAACATGAGGCAACGTCGATGGTTGGAATTACTAAGTGATTAGGACTGCGACATTCGCTACCACCCAGGAAAGGCAAACGTAGTAGCCGATGCACTAAGCCGAAAGGAACAGGTTAAACCACTACGAGTCCGAGCCTTAATCTTTACCATAAATTCTAATTTTCCCGCTTAAATTATTCACGCTCAAGCTGAAGCGGTGAAACAAGAACACATCATAAAGGAAAAGTTAGACGGCATGATACAGAAGAAATTCGAAACCCGTTCAGACGGAACTCTATGCTTCAAAGGTCGAAGTTGGTTACCACTTTATGGTGGCCTATGAGACTTGATCATGCACGAATCCCACAAATCCAAATATTTCGTACATCCAGGATCTGATAAAATGTATCAGGATCTTAAACTACTCTATTGGTGGCAAAACATGAAAGCCGATATTGCAACATACGTTGGCAAATGTCTTACATGCTCCAAAGTAAAAGCCGAACATCAAAAACCATCCAGTCCATTACATCTACCAGAGATTCCTATGTGGAAATGGGAACGAATTACAATGGACTTCATTACCAAGCTTCCAAAGACATCAAGCGGTTATGACTCCATCTGGGTCATAGTTGATCGTCTCACAAAATCCGCACACTTTATACCAATCAAAGTGACTTAAAAAATGGATCAGTTAACCAGACTGCACATTAAAGAAATATTCTCAAGACATGGTGCACCAATATCCATCATATCTGACCGAGATGGCAGATTTACCTCAAACTTCTGGCAGTCACTCCAGGACGCCTTTGGAACAAATCTAAACATGAGTACAGCGTATCATCCTCAGACCGATGGTCAGAGTGAGCGAACCATTCAAACGCTGGAAGACATGCTTCGAGCTTGTATAATCGACTTTGGAAAAGGATGGGATACTCATCTACTATTAGTCGAATTCTCCTACAACAACAGTTATCACGTAATTATCAAGGCAGCACCATTTGAAGCACTTTACGGTCGAAAGTGTCGTTCACCTGCTTGTTGGGCCGAAGTGGGAGATGTTCAACTCACTGGTCCGGAACTTATTCGTGAAACAACGGAGAAGATCGTACAAATCAGAAGTCGACTTCAAACCGCAAGAGATCGACAGAAAAGTTATGCCGACACACGACGCAGACCCCCGGAATTCCAAGTCGGAGATAGGGTTATGCTAAAAGTATCACCTTGGAAAGGTTTAATACGATTCGGTAAACGAGGAAAACTAAACCCAAGATACATTGGACCATTCAAAATCCTACCCAGGGTTGGTCCAGTGGCGTACAGACTTGAGCTTCCATCATAACTCAGTAGTGTACACCCCACTTTTCATGTATCTAATCTAAAGAAATGCTTGTCAGATGAATCACTCGTTATTCCACTCGATGAAATCCAACTCAATGACGATCTTCAATTCATCGAGGAACCAGTAGAAATCATGGACCGAGAAGTCAAACAACTCAAACAAAGCCGAATTCCAATTGTCAAAGTTCGTTGGAACTCAAGACGTGGTCCAGAATACACATGGGAACGAGAGGACCAGATACGTCAGAAATACCCACATCTTTTTACCAACAATGCTTCTACACCCAACACAAATTGATCTCCGGGACGGAGCTCTCTTAAGGGGTAGAGACTGTAACAATTCGCATTTTCAGGTTAATTTCTATTCCTGAAATTTTACTATTCATTTTTACTATTTACTTTCACTATTCATCCCCGAAATTTTTATTTCATATTCTCGTAAGTTAAACTATTTTAATGATAATCCGAGAGTTTGACACTCGTCGGATCATTTCTGCAAAAATCACGAAACCGTGTCCGAGAATTACTTTAAGGTTTAAACGTCGTTTAGGCATCCTGATATGTCCCCACAACATCACAAACAAGAGAAATGTAAGTTTTTCACCTTCCGTGACATTCTCAAGAATTTTGGAATTTTATGTTTTCCGAATCTGCGTTTTACGCGATTTACGCGTTTTAGGCTTATGGTTTTAGGTCTAAAACCAACTAACACTAGACTAAGCCTAGTCTAGACATTATAAGCCTTTTTATTTCATTATAATCATATTATAAAAGTTACATTTTACGTTTCTCAGTTTACGCAACTTTCGTACATTTTGCGTTTAACGCGTTTTAAACCTACGTTTTTAGCGTTATCAGCGTTTTCGCGACCCCTTAAACTTATCACTCATTTTTATAAGATAATAATGAGTATATTGACAAGTTTAATCATTTCTATAAGTTTCGTATTTTTACGATACCCGGTTTTACGTTTCGTGACTCAACAGCTTACACTTAGCGATTAACGGAACCAAAACTCACTCCGTAACCAAGATAATACCAAGACTACTCATCTAGTCTTCCAAGATCAGGCTTGGTCAAAATTTTTGAGGATTCACCAAGACACTTGGTGTCTTGGTGATTAATCTTAGCTTAGATGGATTACAAGTGTACTTTAGGTTGCAAATTTGATAACTACTAGCTAAAATATCTCTAGAGATGTAACCTCCTCAAGCCCATATAAATACCCCTCCCCTTCTCTTTGCGACACACAACACATAATCACACTTCATTTGCTAGTTTCCTTTCAAGTATTTCCAAAGAGTTTAAGTGCTATATCAATTCCAAAACTCTTGTTAAGTTTTGATTGATCCAAAGTCCTAGTTCTTCCATCCTTTGGTGATCTTCCATCCACAAAAGAAGTGTTCTAGTAGAAGACTTCAAGTACCTTCTCAAGTAGTCACAAGTTGGTGTCAAGAGCTTGGAGAAATTGGAAGCTAGAGATCCTAGTTCAATCAAAGTCCTAATCCTTGTTCTTAACTCTCTTTCTTTAGAAAGCCAAAAGTTGTAAGAAAACCTAACATCCCTTTACCCTTTTCCGCAATTTATAACCAAACATCCCTTTTAATCATATTCATAAGGTATAAAATCTTGTAATTGACAAGGACTTGTAAAACTATTTAAGATAACAATCTTCATTCAAAATAAACTTTCCTAAGTTTATTCGATCATCGGAATAGTAACTTTTGTAAAACGACCAAAACATATATATTCTATATCGAATAGTACAACACTAGGGATCTTCATGTGAGGGGTTTTCATTTGGGTAAACGGATCGATGAGTTGTTGGATTTACGAATTAAAGTGTCCTAGCTCTTCGAACGTTTACTGCATGACCTCTGAATTATGATGGCCCGAACGGTAGTACAAGATATATACAAACTAAACATACTTCATGAACCGTTCTATTACAACGACATACACAACATACAAAGTACTACATCATGATCAATATAAATGACATATATAGGCACATTTATGTTTTCTTAGACATTACTACAATCTGTAACAACCCCTAAATTTCATTAAACAACGGAAGACTAAATAGGGTATTACTTAGGGGGTGCTTGGTTGGGGGGATAGGGAGGGTAGGTAATGGGTAATATAATCAATACTTAGCTTGGTGCAAGGGAATGCAATGGCCCATTACCCACTAGTGGGTAATGGGGCATTACCTAACAATTTGGGGGGAAAGGGAATGCATTGCTTTGCATTCCCTTTGCATTCCTCCCCAAATGAACCAAGCAGCCCCTTAGAGGATCACAGTCATCATCATAGAAAACGGCTCTAAAGAGACATTTTTAAAGTTTGAATTATCATTCACCAAAACCAAATATCCAAGTACAAAAGTTGTTTTCATAGTTTAACATGTCATGACATCCATGAATGTTAAAAAGGTGAATGATTAAAAACATTTATTTAAACCCGTGCCAGGGTTAGCGCCCACTCCGTGCCTTGTGTTCCGTTCTTTATTTACCTGAGATAAACATACTAAAAGTCAACAAAACTTGAGTGATATTCATAGGTTTAAGTTTAGTAGTTGAACACAAGTCATAGGTGTTAATTGCATCGATTTACAATTAATCAAGTTAAAAATCAGTTCAGTTGTTGTTGCCTTAAGCTCATGACACGCAACGTTTAACTGGCATCAAAATGATGTAAAATACTCGGGGCCCTCAGGATAGAATGCCAATAACCTATAAGTGGAGTTAAATAAAGTGCGTTTGATAGCTCAATCCCAAATAGATCTATTCACAACTATTTACGTTCACTCGCAAGTGATTAAGGTTCATGATATGAGGGACTTTTGGCAATAGGCTACTTAAGCAATAACAATATCAGGCATAGCATACCAATAAAAGTACCTGTGTTCATGTTTGTAGCATGTATCTCCCCACGAAAAGTTTAAACGTGTAAAAGTGGGCTATGAACTCACCTCAGCGGTATAGTAGTAGTGGTATCGAATTTTCAAATGATATAAGGGAACGGCTCCAACAACACACGACCTGGAATACATGGCAAGTCTTAGAGTTTGATAGTCTATGTCTGGTGTTATCGCGAATAATGGCTTTTGAAATGTATAGAATGATAAAATCATTTGTGACGTGAATAGCTTGTGTGTTAAAATGCTTAAAGTTCAAAAATAAAGTTATATGTATAAATATAACTTGTGATTATGTGATCGTTTGTCGTAGTAACTTGGTTAACAATGGTATCATCGCGGATAAATCAAAAGGCTGTAGACATTAGTTAGGTTATAGGTTTTTGTGTTTGGTTAGATGTATAGGTATATATATAATTATAGGAAAATGCGTTGATAAAGGTTGATTTTACACGACTTATACACGTCTAACTCGGGTTTTAAATTTATTAAATAAAAATATGGACTTATAATTTGTTATTTCTGAAAAATCCTTCAAGTTTCACAAAGTTTACACTTTCTACCCTAACGGTGAAATATTTGCAAAGTTAGTCCAATAGTTAAATAGAATTTCATTTTAAGTCCAAAACATTCAAATGTTACACTTATACTCCCCACAGTTTCATTAATTCAGTTTATTACCTCAAAATGTCAAAATGACAGTTTGTACCCCAACTTTTATAAAAGTTACAATTTTAACCCCAAGTTCGTATAATTTGCAGATTTAGTCCAAAAATCACAAAATTCAAGGTTTGACATTTTTATTTCCAAAATAAGTTCATTATAGCTTATTAAAGCCGTACGAACTGCTTATTTATGAAAAAGTGCTTATTAGAGCTTATTTTGCACAATGGGGCTTTAAGGGCCCAATTCGGCCTGTTAAGGTTTTTAATGGGCTAATTGATCTGTTATCACTTGGGCTTGATCATGGGCTTATATTAGATCAAAATCTACTTAAGAAACTGGTTTAGAACTGCTTATTATCTCAGCTTATTAGAATAAGCTGTTGGGCTTTTAAGCCCGTTAAGGGTTTTATTTATTTACCGAGAGGTAAATAAATCAAAATTTACCTTTCCTAGTTCAAAACAGAGTGAAATTTAGTTTCAAAACAGCTTATGTTTTCCCAGCTTATCGAAAAGCTAATAAAACAGCTTATTTTAGTTAAATGGGCTTTAAGGCCCAATCGTTACATAATTAAAGTTATAAAAACTGTCCCAAACTCGATTAGTTTTGTGGTTCAAAAAGGCATTATGTGAGCTTATTAGGGCGATCTATTTGTACAGCTTATTAGTTTAGCCTATTGGCTATGAGGTTGAGCTTTTAACTAATGGTGTTATGTGTCGAAATAAGTAATTACGAGGCAAGTCGTTAGGCTGTTTTCAGTTTCTGAAAACAGTTTCAATATTTAGAAAATAACTCGTACGAGGCTAGGAGACATATAAACGTGTTATAAAAATGACTCATACGTTGATAAATGTTACTCGTATATGTTGTACTTAGTAAATGGCATTACAAAGATTTACTATGTCGAGTTTAATTTGTGAGTTGTTAACAAGATTAACAAGATAAAGAAACAACATTATGTGTGATTCGACTAGAAAACCAAATGTATAAAATGAAAAGAAATGAAAAGGGATTATGTTGCTCACTTCACCAAGAATGGTGGGGGAAAGCTCGACATATGGACCAAGGTTGGCTAAGTAAGCAATGCAGCTCGATACTTCACCCAACAAGGATTTAGGAACAAGTGTTAAACTCCCCGTAGCTTGATTCGAAACCCTTGCAATCTATCCAAAGCTATTCGTCTCCAGCAACTAGTAAGGACTTAGAATAATTTTTGAAAATGTGAAAGTTGTGTGTGAGATGTCGAACGTATAAAAGCTCTTAAATAGGGTGTGTTTTGAGTGTCAAGATGTAACAAATGATGAACCATAATTTTTGTGTAAGAGGTTAGGAGGGGGGGGGGGAAGGGACTTGTCATGTTTGAGTGTGTCATATGATAATATGATGGTGTTTGGGTGGGTGGTTAGCCGGCGCTACACGACAAGGAGGAAACCAAATTTTATTTTAAGAGTTGGTTTGGAGTTGCTTAGGTCGAGTACTCCAAGGGTCCAACACACATTAGACGTGACCAATATTAGATGTAGGGCTCGTTCGAGGTTAGTAGGGGTCGTATGGAACTCGCACGACAAATATTTCCTAGGAAAAATGGTTTTTAGGTTAAGTTGAATAAAAGGGTAAGTCGTGGAGGTCGAGCTGAGCTTCGTTGATGTTTCTGGCCTCAATGGGTCGGATAAATTGAAACGGATTGTCAATCTTGGTTCACAGCTAGGAGTTTAGTCAAGACGTGCAAAAATATTGGTATGTTGTTAAGAGAATTCGCAAGAAAAATGGCTCAAGTAAACCATGTATGGAACGTTTTCTAAAAACAAGTTTTAATTAGTTTGGGCCGGTTTTGGGCTTAGGTTGGGTTTGGGCTTGAAATTTGGGCGTAGGCCCAATGGGATTTAGGGTTCGTTTGGTTATTAGAGGCAATGGGCCGAGGCCCATTGTTATTGGGGGTGCGTTTAGGTTATCGTTCGTAAGCCCGAGTTATTTAGCAAAACGCATTTAACCAATTTACAAAACGTAAAGTTAGAAACGGTATTTGGTTTATATTATTCGCAATTATAGACTATCATGGTACGTGTGTGAGCCAGTTCCAAGGTGTTCGGGAATCACAAACAACGTTGTGATTGTTAGTTTCATAGCATGGATGACAAAAAAAAATTTATTATTGGTAAAAATGGTTAATTAACATCGTAATGACATATTGTTCCTTGATTAACATTTACTATTCATAGGGATAATTACGGGAGGTTACAGTACCTATCCCTTACACTGAATTACGTCCCGGAATTCTAGTCTAAGATAGTTGTCAGGGGTGTCTTATGGAAATAGATGTGGGTATTTGGCGCTAATTTGGTCCTCGCGTTTCCAAGTATATTCTGGTCCCCGCTTAGAGTCCCAGCGGACTTTGACAATGGGGATACGGTTTTGTTTCAATTGCTTGACTTCCCTGTCCATGATTTCCACGGGTTCTTCCGTAAAGACAAGTTTGTCGTCGAGTCGAATCTCTTTTAGAGGAATGATAAGAGATTCGTCGGATAACCACTTCTTAACGTTTGACACATGAAAGGTATTGTGTACTCGACTGAGTTCTTCTGGTAGCTCAAGTTTATATGCCACTGGCCCAATCCTTTCCAGGATTTTGAATGGTCCATTGTATCTGGGGTTCAATTTTCCACATTTTCCAAAGCGTACCATTCCTTTCCAGGGGGATACCTTCAACATGACCCTATCCTCAACCTGGAATTCCATTGGTTTTTGCCTCACATTGGCGTAACTTTTCTGTCTGTCCCTTGCAGCTTGCAATCGCTGCTTGATCTTGAATATCTTCTCCGTCGTCTCATGTATGAAATCGGGTCCGGTGAGTTGTATATCTCCAACTTCAGCCCAAAAGATAGGTGATCTGCATTTTCGGCCATAGAGTGATTCAAACGGCGCTGCTTTGATGCTAGTATGATCGCTATTGTTGTAGGAGAACTCTGCTAAGGGCAAGTGCTTATCCCAACCTTTCCCGAAATCGATAATGCACGCTCGGAGCATGTCTTCTAAGGTTTGAATTGTCCTTTCACTTTGCCCATCAGTTTGAGGGTGATATGCAGTGCTCATATCCAACTTAGTACCCAAATCTTTTTTCAGAGACTACCAGAATCTGGATGTGAATCGACTATCGCGATATGAGATAATGGAGATTGGCACTCCATGTCGGGAAACTACCTCTTTTAAACACATCTGTGCGAGTGTATTCATTTCATCGGTTTCCCTGATAGGTAGAAAATGAGCGGACTTGGTGAGACGATCAACGATGACACAGATAGTGTCCAATCCAGTTGATGTCTTAGGTAGTTTGGTGATAAAGTCCATTGTAATACGTTCCCACTTCCATACGGGAAGTTCTGGTTGTACTAGTAATCCCGACGGCTTTTTACATTCCGCCTTTACTCTTGAACAGGTCAAACATTTTCCAACATACTCAGCGATGTCGGCCTTCATGTTTGGCCACCAATAGAGTTTCTTGAGATCTTGATACATTTTGTCAGAACCTGGGTGGATGAAGTATTTGGATTTGTGAGACTCATGCATGATAACATCACGTATACCTCCATAGAGAGGGACCCAACTTCTTTCCTTGAAATAGAGCATTCCGTCTGATCTTTTCACAAAACTATTTTTATTCTCTGGCATGCCGTAGATTCTTTCATTAGGTCTGTTTACTTCTCTAAGAGCCTCGGATTGAGCCTTGAGTATTTGTGATGGAAGAGGCGAGCAAATTGTCATTCCCAAGGATCTGGCCCTGAGAGGTTTAATTCGTTCTTTTCTGCTTAAGGCATCTGCCACAACGTTTGCCTTTCCTAGATGATAACGAATTTCACAATCATAATTGCTAAGCAACTCTAACCACTGACGCTGTCTCATGTTTAACTCTTTCTGATCCAGAATGTGTTGAAGACTTTTGTGATCGGTGAATACCGTGCACTTGGTAGCGTACAGGTAATGTGTCCATATCTTAAGAGCAAATACTACTGCACCTAATTCCAAATCATGAGTTGTGTAGTTTTCTTCATGTGTTTTGAGCTGTCGCGAAGCATAAGCTATCACTTTGCTTCGTTGCATCAACACTGCACCTAAACCATGATATGATGCATCACAATACACTATGAAGTCTTCACTTCCTTCGGGTAGTGCTAAGATCGGTGCTTCACAGAGTTTTTGCTTCAATAGTTGGAAAGTCGATTGTTGATCTTCTCCCCAACTGTATTTCTTGTTTTTCTGGGTTAATTCGGTCAAAGGTTTGGCGATTTTCAAAAAACCTTCGATGAACCTCCGGTAGTAACCGGCAAGACCTAAGAATTGACGTATCTCAGTGGGGTTGGTAGGAGATGCCCAATCTTTAACAGCCTCGATTTTTGCAGGATCTACATGGATGCCTTGACTGTTGATAACATGTCCAAGAAATTGCACAGTTTGGATCCAAAAGTCGCGTTTGGAAAACTTGGCATACAATTCTTCCTTTTTGAGCAGCTCTAAGACAGTCCTCAAATGCCTAGCATGTTCTTTCTTGTTGCGTGAGTAGATTAGAATGTCATCTATGAACACTATCACGAACTTGTCCAAGTATGGTTTGCACACTCGGTTCATCAAGTCCATAAACACTGCAGGTGCTTTAGTTAGACCAAATGGCATCACTTGAAATTTGTAATGTCCGTACCGTGTTCTAAAAGCTGTTTTGGGGATATCTTCTTCTCGGACTCTTAGCTGATGGTATCCCGACCTTAGATCGATTTTCGAGTAGACACTCGATCCTTGTAACTGATCAAACAAATCATCGATCATGGGCAATGGATATCGATTTTTCACGGTTAGTTTGTTCAATTCTCGGTAATCAATACACATTCGGAACGATCCATCTTTCTTCTTAACGAATAGGACCGGAGCTCCCCAAGGTGATGAACTTGGTAGGATAAATCCCTTATCTGACAATTCTTCCAATTGTTCAGATAATTCCTTCATTTCAGACGGTGCCAACCTATAAGGTGCTCTTGCCACTAGTGCCGCCCCAGGCACCAAATCAATCTGAAATTCTACTTGACGGATAGGTGGAAGACCGGGTAAATCTTCAGGAAATACTTCTGGAAATTCTTTGACGACTGGAACGTCTTCGAGTCGCTTCTCCTTTGATTTATTTTCCGTCACTAGAACCATGAATACTTGGCAACCTTTATTCATGTACTTCACCGTCCTGATATACGAGATGATACCATGTCGAGCTTTACTTTGATCGCCATGGACAATAAGAGTTTCGCCATTAAGTGGAATGTGGACGACTTTCTCGTCATAGATGATTCTAGCACGGTGTTTGGATAACCAATCCATACCATTGACGACGTCAAAACTACCCAGCTGTATAGGCATGAGGTCTACGTGAAAAGGTTTGTTTTGTAAAGTTTGGTGCAACCCCGAATTACGGTGTTGGTGCCAATCAGGTTCCCATTAGCCATTTCTATTTCATAGGTGGTGTTTAGCTTAGATGGGGCAATGTTCAACAAAGGAGTAAATGAAGTAGACACAAAGCTCTTATTAGCTCCGGAATCAAATAATACTCTAGCACTATGTTGGTTGAGTAAGAACGTACCCGTGACTACATCAGGGTTCTGTAGTGTATTGCCTTCACGCAGCACGTATGCTCTTCCCCGAGCATTGTTTTGCTGACCATTTCTTTTTGGGCACTGGTTTTTGAAATGACCCACTTCTCCACAAGAGTAGCAGGTTGGATTTACAGCTTGCAGATTGCTCCCAGTGGCGGGGCTCCTACAATCCTTGGTTTGATGACCCACCTTCTGACATTTCATGCACTTGGTGGTGCAGGGTCCATTGTGGTGTAGCTTACACTTGTTGCATTGAGGTTTCTGACCCACGTATTCCCTGCCTTCAGTGGCAGCATAAGCCCTGGCAGTTTCCTGTCTACGGTTTTGTTGATTGTGGCGGTTGTTACGATTGTGGTGGTACTGGTTGTTGTTTCTATGGTTATTGTTGGAGTTGTTGTTGCGGTGGTTATTGTTGTTATAGTTGTTGTTGTTGTTGTTGTTGTTGTTGTAAGTGGTCTTTTTGTCATTAAGCTTTCGCTTGAGATCATTGTTTGCCTGAGCAGAATTATACTTGACCTCTCGGTCCAGTAGCCTTTGGGCGATGGTAATGGCTTCTTCCAGGGTTGGTGGTTTGGATGAGCTGAAATCTCCCTCAATGCTTCGAGGTAAACCTTCGACATACTTTTCCAATGTCTTTTCAGGATCCGGTACTACAGTAGGACACAGTGCAGCAAGCTCTTGGAATCTCCTGTTGTATGTCTTGAGATCAACCCCTTTTACCACTAGCTGGTGGAACTCATCTTCTAGTTTTCTCATCTCAGTTCGTGGGCAATACTTCTTTAGTATTTTCTTTTTAAATTCAGTCCAGGTGAGTTGATATGCTTCTGTCATACCCATAGTTTGGGCAGTGGCATTCCACCAAGACAAAGCATCTTGCAAAAGAGTTCCTGTAGCAAAAGTGACCTTACAATCTTCGGTACAACCGCTTCTCATGAAGACTGTTTCAACACGCTCAAACCAGTGAGCAAGTTCTGTCACTCCTTCTGTACCCTTGAAGTAAGTTGGTTGACAACTCATGAAATCCTTGTAGGTACACTTGCGGGGTACAGTTGTCCCGCTTTCTCCTATCGGCCTGCTGGTGCCACTAGAGCGGGCATTTGCCGCCGCTTGTTCTGCTAAAATCGCATTAACACCATCAGCAATCACTTTCTGAATATCTGCCGGAGTCATAGGTGTTGCAGTTACAGGTGTTGCAGTTGCTTTCCTTGTACGGGCCATAATTTCTATCAACATCACAAGAAGGCATACATTTAGAACTTACACAATAACCATGTTATGTTAAAATAATGCAAGTAACAAGGTAATTGAGTACAATTCATAAGAACGTTGTCATAATATCAAACTACAACAACTGAGTCTATGTGAGTCATAAATCATGACATGTACAAATGCTTTCGTGCACGAATATAAAATGATCAACTCTGGTCCACATCTGTAGATACAAGTAAATACCATATCATCATAAATAATATCACGACATGTCTGAGTACAATCACAACATACATGAAAAGTATGAATGATCGACTTGGTTTACATGAATCAATATCTCACGTGACAATACATAAGAGAATCACAACACATATGAATAAAATGAAACAACCACGGAAACATAAATCAACATCATATATAGCACAATACATAACCAACATTACAATATTAATAAACTCGTTCAGTTGTTCTACAAAACACATTGATACAAGATCCTTTATTAATGCCATAAGTTGCGGCTAAGATACTTCCTAGCTATAGCTGATATATCCCTGATCTATGGAGCTCCTGGTGCACCATCCAGTCGGCGCTGTAAATCTCTAACCATCTCTGTCAATGTCTCCACAGTCTGGTCTCTAGCCCTCTCCCTAGCATGGGAGTCCTCAACCATCTGACTAAGAATCATAACCTGAGTGCTGAACCTATCGAGCTCATCATCTCGTGACTCAATCTCTCCCTGCATCAAAACAACAGCATCTCCTAACACAGCAATAGTCTCTAGGGCCTCCTGAAGACGAGTGCCCATCAGATCGAAAACCTCCTCCTTAGCTATCTGACCAATCACTAGGTTTTCCACCTCATCCACAATATTCTCGATATGCTCGAGTGGAAAGTCATCAATAATGTCTATGATCTCATCGAGACGATCCTCGTGTCTGACTAACCTAGCTGCCAGTAATGGTATGGTATGATGGATAGGTTCTCCGGTAACTGGAAGAATCCTGGAAGCAGCTGTTGATGAACTCTCTCCTAAGTCTGTAGCACTCGGGGTACCCTCCTGGGACCTCCAGTAATGGATAAGTGGTAGTAAGAATGACCATTTGCGAGCATCGACCCTTCTGCGGGGTCGAGGGTGAGCAGCAGCCTCAGCCGCGGCCTGAACATAGGGGTCCGATGATGATGGAACCAAGAAACGTGCCCTCTTGCGAGGTGATAGTGGGGCACTGTGAGCAACTTGTGATGATGAAGTAGGTGATGGAACATGAGATGGTAATGGAACAGTAGTGTTCTGCTGATAAAAGATAGTGGGTGGTGGAGCTGGAGATAGTGGTACAGGTGATGGTGTCCTAGCAGGCTTATGAGATGGGAGTGGTGATGACCAAGCCCTGGTCAAAGGTGAAGTAGGGGATATCAATGATTCTGGTGGTGGTATGGGTGGAGATGGTGGTACACGTACCCGTTTCCGGGCAGTGTGGATATAAACAGGACCTCCCCCGTGATGTCGGAAGAGTCGTCCGAAGGGTGCTGGCTCATATGGCTGAAGCTGTTGCACTCGCCTACGCCGGCGAACTGGTGCAGGTGGTGGAGGTGGTGGTAGTGCCTCATGGGTGGCAGAAGACTCTGAGTCAGATGACTCATCGTCCGCCTCTGAGCCGGAGGAATGATGAAGGATCGGGGAGACTGGTGCAGCTGAATGTGGTGGCGGCACTGGTAGAGAAGTCTCCGCGTCGGATGCAGGTAGCCACTGCTGGCTCTGCAGGTACTGATCGTATACCGATGAAGTGTGAGTAGGCATAGCTGCCAAGGTGGGGGCTGCAGTGAGGAGCATGGTGTCCTCGGTCTCTGAATCAGATGATAAGATGATGGGACGGGAAGCTGAAGACATAGTACTATAATAATCCCAAATAGTAAATGTAAGTCATTAATATAACCATAAAACATGTTAACATTGTTAAGAACTCATATGATAAGCAACATCCTCTACAAGATGTTGGAAATGTGTAGGCACGGAGGGCGTAAGATGATATAGTGTAAGAATGGTCCGTTTTGAAAACATAGTTATAGTCCAGTGTTTAAACTACACTTGGTTCTCTATAACCATGGCTCTGATACCAATCTGTAACACCCCCTAAATTTCATTAAATAGCGGAAGACTAAATAGGGTTTTACTTAGAGGATCACAGTCATCATCATAGAAAACGGCTCTAAAGAGACGTTTTTAAAGTTTGAATTATCATTCACAAAAACCAAATATCCAAGTACAAAAGTTGTTTTCATAGTTTAACATGTCATGACATCCATGAATGTTAAAAAGGTGAATGATTAAAAACATTTATTTAAACCCGTGCCAGGGTAAGCGCCCACTTCGTGCCTTGTGTTCCGTTCTTTAGTTACCTGAGATAAACATGCTAAAAGTCAACAAAAGTTGAGTGATATTCATAGGTTTAAGTTTAGTAGTTGAACACAAGTCATAGGTGTTAATTGCATCGATTTACAATTAATCAAGTTAAAAATCAGTTCAGTTGTTATTGCCTTAAGCTCATGACACGCAACGTTTAACTGGCATCAAAATGATGTAAAATACTCGGGGCCCTCAGGATAGGTATTTGCCAATAACCTATAAGTGGAGTCAAATAAAGTGCGTTTGGTAGCTCATCCTAGCAGACACAAACGGGGAGCGTCAATCCCAAATAGATCTATTCACAACTATTTACGTTCACTCGCAAGTGATTAAGGTTCATTATATGAGGGACTTTTGGCAATAGGCTACTTAAGCAATAACAATATCAGGCATAGCATACCAATAAAAGTACTTGTGTTCATGTTTGTAGCATGTATCTCCCCATGAAAAGTTTAAACGTGTAAAAGAGGGCTATGAACTCACCTCAGCGGTATAGTAGTAGTGGTATCGAATTTTCAAACGATATAAGGGAAAGGCTCCAACAACACACGACCTGGAATACATGGCAAGTCTTAGAGTTTGATAGTCTATGTCTGGTGTTATCGTGAATAATGGCTTTTGAAATGTATAGAATGATAAAATCATTTGTGACGTGAATAACTTGTGTGTTAAAATGCTTAAAGTTAAAAAATAAAGTTATATATACAAATATAACTTGTGATTATGTGATCGTTTGTCATAGTAACTTGGTTAACAATGGTATCATCACGGATAAATCAAAAGTTTGTAGACATTAGTTAGGTTATAGGTTTTTGTGTTTGGTTAGATGTATAGGTATATATATAATTATAGGAAAATGTGTCGATAAAGGTTGATTTTACACGACTTATACACGTCTAACTCGGGTTTTAAATTTATTAAATAATAATATGAACTTATAATTTGTTATTTCTGAAAAATCCTTCAAGTTTCAGTAAGTTTACACTTTCTACCCTAACGGTGAAATATTTGCAAAGTTAGTCCAATAGTTAAATAGAATTTCATTTTAAGTCCAAAACATCCAAATGTTACACTTATACTCCCCACAGTTTCATTAATTCAGTTAATTACCTCAAAATGTCAAAATGACAGTTTGTACCCTAACTTTTATAAAAGTTACAATTTTAACCCCAAGTTCGTATAATTTGCAGATTTAGTCCAAAAATCACAAAATTCAAGGTTTGACATTTTTATTTCCAAAATAAGTTCATTATAGCTTATTAAAGCCGTACGAACTGCTTATTTATGAAAAAGTGCTTATTAGAGCTTATTTGGCACAATTGGGCTTTAAGGGCCCAATCGGCCTGTTAAGGTTTTTAATGGGCTAATTGATCCGTTATCACTTGGGCTTGATCATGGGCTTATATTAGATCAAAATATACTTAAGAAACTGGTTTAGAACTGCTTATTAGCTCAGCTTATTAGAATAAGCTATTGGGCTTTTAAGCCCGTTAAAGGTTTTATTTATTTACCGAGAGGTAAATATATCAAAATTTACTTTTCCTAGTTCAAAACAGAGTGAAATTTAGTTTCAAAACAGCTTATGTTTCCCCAGCTTATCGAAAAGCTAACAAAACAGTTTATTTTAGTTAAATGGGTGTTAAGGCCCAATCGTTACATAATTAAAGTTATAAAAACTGTCCCAAACTCGATTAGTTTTGAGGTTCAAAAAGGTATTATGTGAGCTTATTAGGGGGATCTATTTGTACAACTTATTAGTTTAGCCTGTTGGCGATGAGACTGAGCTTTTAACTAATGGTGTTATGTGTCGAAATAAGTAATTACGAGGCAAGTCGTTAGGCTGTTTTCAGTTTCTGAAAGCAGTTTCAATATTTAGAAAATAACTCGTACGAGGCTAGGAGACATATAAACGTGTTATAAAAATGACTCATACGTTGATAAATGTCAAGATGTAACAAATGATGAACCATAATTTTTGTGTAAGAGGTTAGGAGGGGGAGGGGGAAGGGACTTGTCATGTTTGAGTGTGTCATATGATAATATGATGGTGTTTGGGTGGGTGGTTAGCCGGCGCTACACAACAAGGAGGAAACCAAATTTTATTTTAAGAGTTGGTTTGGAGTTGCTTAGGTCGAGTACTCCAAGGGTCCAACACACATTAGACGTGACCAATATTAGATGTAGGGCTCGCTCGAGGTTAGTAGGGGTCGTATGGAACTCGCACGACAAATATTTCCTAGGCAAAATGGTTTTTGGGTTAAGTTGAATAAAAGGGTAAGTCGTGGAGGTCGAGCTGAGCTACGTTGATGTTTCTGGCCTCAATGGGTCGTATAAATTGAAACGGATTTTCAATCTTGGTTCACGGCTGGGAGTTTAGTCGAGACGTGCAAAAATATTGGTATGTTGTTAAGAGAATTCGCAAGAAAATTGGTTCAAGTAAACCATGTATGGAACGTTTTCTAAAAACAAGTTTTAATTAGTTTGGGCCGGTTTTGGGCTTAGGTTAGGTTTGGGCTTGAAATTTGGGCGTAGGCCCAATGGGATTTAGGGTTCGTTTTGTTATTAGAGGCAATGGGCCGAGGCCCATTGTTACTGGGGGTGCGTTTAGGTTATCGTTCGTAAGCCCGAGTTATTTAGCAAAACGCGTTTAACCAATTTACGAAACGTAAATTAGAAACGGTATTTGTTTTATATTATTCGCGATTATAGACTATCATGGTACGTGTGTGAGCCAGTTCCAAGGTGTTAGGGAATCACAAACAACGTTGTGATTGTGAGTTGCATAGTATGGATAACAAAAAAAATTTTGTTATTGGTAAAAATGGTTAATTAACATCGTAATGACATATTGTTCCTTGATTAACATTTACTATTCATAGGGATAATTACGGGAGGTTACACAATCTAAGTCGCAACATTCTATTTTAGGTTGCACGTAGAGGTTTCCCGACTTATCAATCCAATTCTTAGGTTACTAAAACATCATCCAACTCACGGTGAGTTCATAGCCCCACTTTCTATTACTTAATTGTTTTACAAACCCTTGGGGGGAATACATGCTATTACTTTTCAACCGAACACAATGCCTTTCAATTGTATTCTTGCCTGATTGTTTTATTGTCACTAAGTACCTTGCTGTCAAACATAAGTCCCTTTATCATGAACTATTTAATCACTAGCTTTAGTGAGCACGAATATTGTGAATAGATCTATTGGGATTGACGAATCCCGTTTGTATTGGCCTAGTACGTTCAATCAAACGCATTATATTTGAATTAGGTATACTGACAGGATACCTACCGGGCACAAATCCGCCAATTGATTTTGGTAACCTGTTAACGTTTTTGTGGCATGAGCTTAGTGAGATAATAACTGTATTGTTTTCAAAACCATTAGTATGAGTCTATAGCTCACACTACAATCATATTGTGTTCAACCATTCAATAAACTCTATGGATTTCACTCAACCTTTGTGTTGACAGTTTTAAGCATGTATTTCAGGTCCATGATGTTAGAGGCTGGCACGGAGGGGCACGGACTCAATCAAGAAGGCTATAACTATTTTATCATTCGCTAAACATCAAATACTTTTTATTGATGTATTTTGTAAACATGGAACCAACTGGGACCTATCTTTGTAAACTCTGATATATTATAATAATTCGAATGATAAATCCTTTTTAAACGACTCATTTAGAGATCGTTTTCTATTATTATGACTGTTGTGCCGTCGAGTAACACCCAGTTTGAATTCCGCTACATGTCACGAAATTGGGGGTGTTACAGATTGGTACCAGAGCCATGGTTATAGAGAAACGGGTCTAATTGAGACCTAAACTATAACCACTTTTACCAATAAAAACATTTTATAGCCTTCCGCTCTTCGTGCCTTCCATCCTCCCGACGATTATGGACTTATTAAGCATCTTATATTACACAAACATGTTAGCATATTGATATATGTACCCTTATTTGAGCATTTCCCTGTAGACATTTTATACTACACAAACATGTTAGCATATTGAAATATGTACCCTTAGCACATTTGAGCATTTTACCGTAAAACATGATATGCTACACAAACATATTAGTATATTGATATATATATACACACTGGTCATATTTTGAGCACTTCCTATAACCGTTAGACTGTTGTTAACACCATAATCCTTATTGTAGAAATCATGTCTGTACTTCCATCACCCGATCACATTCCCGCTATACCCGATCAATTACCATTTCTTCCAAAGCCCAATGATCCCTATCTTGAGGCACTTGACTATGACGACGAGGAAGAACATTACGAGGATCTAGTCGATGAGGACGAAGAGGATCCGGACGACGATCCTGAAATGGATATAGACGATGAAGAAGAGGAGGAACCATTTGTTGTACGACCATTATCACCATTAACATCACCACCTCCTATCTCAATAACCTCTTCCGAATCTAATCATACTACCCCCACTAGAGTTCCAAAATCCACTTATGAAATGGGCGGATCATCCACAACTAGACCTACGTTTATAAATTCTACCCAATACGATGTATACCGCTTGAAACACGACCTCAACACAACTCATTATAAAGTTCAAGATATGGCATAGCAAATGGATAACCATGAATCCATAGTTACTGCAACCAAAACCGAAGCCATGCACGCTCATCAACATCTTGATCTATTCATCTTAGATATGAGCTACGTGAGGGAAGGCTTGACTCATGTTGAGGATATAGTCTTGGATCCCTTAACCGGCCTAGAAGACGTCAAGGATAGACTTACACAAGTGGAGAAGGCTCAAAACCAAAATGAGGCACAAATTCACGAGCTACGACACCGCCTGACTATAGCAAAGATCCGATTGGACGTTGCTAACTTTGACCGGTATCGTCTTGGGAATGAGTTAGTAAAATTTGTAAACTCCATGTAATAGCTAGCAGTAGTAAAACGTTGTAATTACTAAACTGAAAGTATCAGTTAGTAAATTTTGAAGAAACTTGTAATAGGTTTCGATTTTGTAATCGATCAACGTTATATGAATAAAACTCTTTCTTTATGTTATCATGTGTTATAAACGTCCAACGTAATTATTCTATCACTTCCGTCGAAAATCATGCTATGTTACCAACTCTCTACTTACGACATATCTTTTTATATAATAGAATCATGGCGCAAAAGAATAAGACACCACCAACAATGACTCAAGCTGCTATTCGCAAACTAGTTAAAGACAGTGTAAACACAGCACTCGCAACTGAATGAGCAGCCGTAGCTGCAGAAGCTGCAGCAGCCGCTGAAGCCACCATAGCTGCTGAAACTACAACAGCCAATGAAGCCGCCACAGCTGCTGAAGTTGCTAGAGCTGCTGAAGCTGCCCAAATTGCCGCAGCTGCCATTAACACTGGAGGACCAAACCCAACTAGCCCTCCAGTGATAAATGTTAATCTGGTACCTAAGGGCTGCACATTCAAGGATTATCTGAACTGCAAACCCACTAATTTCAAGGGAACTGAGGAGCCGTGGGTTTGACCCGCTGGTTTGAAAAAGCGGAGTCAGTATTTTCAATTAGCAAATGCACCGAGAATGATAAAGTTCAATATGCCACCAGTACACTGCTGGATGAGGCACTATCATGGTGGAATTCAGTATCTCAACCAATAGGCATCGAAAATGCTTATAAGATTTTTTGGGATAATTTGAAGAAAATGATGATCAAGGAGTACTGCCCCCGCAGTGAAATACATAAATTAGAAGTAGAATTCTGGAACCATGTTGTTAAAGGAACTGACATCCTGACTTACAACCGTCGATTCCCAGAGTTGAGGATACTATGTCCAACAATGGTTTCGAAAAATGAGAAACTGTTGGAAAGATATATATGGGGACTCCCACCAAGCATACAAGGGAACGTGACTGCATCCGGTCCCAAGGTACTGGATGAGGCTATGAGGCTGTCTCGCAACCTCATGGATCAAGTGGTGCGTACGGGAGCTACCCAAAGAGAAAACTTCAACAACAACACTACTACCACCAACAACTCCAACGACCGTAACAACAATAACAATAGAAACAACAACAACAAGCGACAATGGTATAGTAACCGTGGAGGTTACAACAACAACAACAACCAAACTCGAAACAACAATCATCATATTCAGCAAAACAAAAGACAAAAAGCCACAACGGCTTATGTTGCTACACCAACCGGAGGCAGATATACTGGGACCCAACCGCAGTGCACTCAATGCAACTATCATCATTCAAGTCCCTGCCCCGCCAAGTGCAAAAAGTGTCAAAAATCAGGACATCTTGCCAAAGAATGTAGAAGCAAGGCCGTGGCTACTGGAGCTAACACTCAGCCAATAGCTACATGTTTTGGGTGTGGAGAGAAAGGACACTTCAAGAACAATTGTCCTCAAAACCATGGCCAACAAGGCGGAGGTGCTCGCGGTAGAGCCTATGTTATGGGCAACGGAGAACCTCAACAAGACCCGAACGTGGTCATTGGTACGATCTTACTCAACAACATTCCTGTTAAAGTCTTATTCAATTCCGGTGCCGATATGAGTTTTGTATCTAATGCAATATCACATCTACTTAATATCACGCCAATCACCCTAAACACTAGTTATAGTATCGAACTAGCTAACGGTAACTTAGTAAATACTAATACCGTAATTCCAGACTGTACCCTTAATCTCCTAGACCACCCATTTAACATCAATCTTATGCCGATCAAACTCGGAAGTTTTGATGTAGTCATCGACATGGATTGGCTATCTAAACATCAAGCTAACATCATCTGTGGTGAAAGAGTTGTTCACATTCCTTGTGACAATGAAACTTTGGTTATCCGTGGTGATCGAAGTGGAACCCGAATAAACATCATCTCATGTATCAAAACCATGAAGTACATTGAGAAAGGATGTTAAGCTTTCCTAGCCCACGTAACCGAAAAGAAATCCGAAGAAAAATGTCTTGAAGATGTTCCTATCGCCCACGAGTTTCCCGAAGTCTTTCCTGATGATTTACCCGGACTTCCACCGAATCGTCAAGTAGAATTCCGAATTGATTTAATACCAGGAGCGGCACAGGTTTCCCGCGCACCCTACAGGCTAGCACCGTCAGAGATGCAAGAGCTATCAAATCAATTACAGGAACTTTCGGACAAGGGATTTGTTCGACCCAGTTCCTTACCTTGGGGAGCTCCCGTCTTGTTCGTGAAAAAGAAAGATGGATCATTACGAATGTGTATTGACTATCGTGAACTAAACAAATTAACAATAAAGAACCGATACTCGTTACCAAGAATTGACGATTTATTCGATCAATTACAAGGTTTAACCTATTACTCGAAAATTGACCTACGATCAGGTTACCATCAAGTTAAGGTTCGTGAGGAAGATATTCCAAAAACAGCCTTTAGGACACAATATGGTCACCATGAATTCCAAGTAATGCCATTCGGTTTGACTAATGCACCGGCAGTATTCATGGACCTCATGAATCGAGTGTGTAAGCCATATCTGGACAAATTCGTGATCGCATTCATCGACGATATTCTCATATATTCCAAAAACGAAGAAGAACACAAAGAACACTTGAGGACAATCTTAGGATTGCTCAAGGAAGAGAAATTGTATGCGAAATTTTCAAAATGTGAATTCTGGATTCGTTCGGTACAATTCCTTGGGCATGTAATTGACAAAACTGGTTTACATGTCGATCCCGCTAAGATTGAAGCTATCAAGAATTGGCCAACACCTACCACACCTACAGAAATTCATCAATTTCTAGGTCTGGCTGGGTATTACCGAAGGTTTATCGAAGGATTTTCCTCAATAGCCAAATCCTTTACCAAGTTAACTCAGAAAAACAAGAAATATGTTTGGAATGAAGATGAAGAAGAAGCCTTCCAAACCCTTAAACAAAAGCTTTGTAGTGCCCCTATTCTAGCATTGCCAGATGGGATCGAAGATTTTGTAGTCTACTGAAATGCATCACTCCAAGGTTTGGGTGCCGTGTTGATGCAACATGAGAAAGTCATGGCCTATGCTTCACGACAACTTAAGGTACATGAAGAAAACTACAATACTCATGACTTAGAGTTAGGAGCTGTAATCTTTGCGCTAAAAATCTGGAGACACTATCTATACGGTACTAGATGTATTGTGTTCACCGATCACGAAAGTCTTCAACACATCTTTAACCAAAAAGAACTAAACATGAGGCAACGTCGATGGTTGGAATTACTAAGTGATTACGACTGCGACATTCGCTACCACCCAGGAAAGGCAAACGTAGTAGCCGATGCACTAAGCCGAAAGGAACGGGTTAAACCACTAAGAGTCCGAGCCTTAGTCTTTACCATAAATTCTAATTTTCCCGCTCAAATTATTCATGCTCAAGCTGAAGCGGTGAAAAAAGAAGACATCACAAAGGAAAAGTTAGACGGCATGATACAGAAGAAATCCAAAACCCGTTCAGACGGAACTCTATGCTTCAAAGGTCGAAGTTGGTTACCTATGGTGGCCCACGAGACTTGATCATGCACGAATCCCACAAATCCAAATATTCCGTACATCCAGGATCTAACAAAATGTATCAGGATCTTAAACTACTCTATTGGTGGCCAAACATGAAAGCCGATATTGCAACATACGTTGGTAAATGTCTTACATGCTCCAAAGTAAAAGCCGAACATCAAAAACCATCCGGTCCATTACAACAACCAGAGATTCCTATGTGGAAATGGGAACGAATTACGATGGACTTCATTACCAAGCTTCCAAAGACATCAAGCGGTTATGACTCCATCTGGGTCATAGTTGATCATCTCACAAAATCCACAAACTTTATACCAATCAAAGAGACTTACAAAATGAATCAATTAACCAGACTGTACGTTAAATAAATAGTCTCAAGACATGGTGCACCAATATCCATCATATCTGACCGAGATGGCAGATTTACCTCAAACTTCTAGCAGTCACTCCAGGACGCCTTTGGAACAAATCTAGACATGAGTACAGCGTATTGTCATCAGACCGATGGTCAGAGTGAGCGAACCATTCAAATGCTGGAAGACATGCTTCGAGCTTGTATAATCGACCTTGGAAAAGGATGGGATACTCATCTACCATTAGTCGAATTCTCCTACAACAACAGTTATCACGCAAGTATCAAGGCAGCACCATTTGAAGCACTTTACGGTCAAAAGTGTCGTTCACCTGCCTGTTAGGCCGAAGTGGGAGATGTTCAACTCACTAGTCCGGAACTTATTCGTGAAACAACGGAGAAGATCGTACAAATCAAAAGTCGACTTCAAACCGCAAGAGATCGACAGAAAAGTTATGCCGACACACGACGCAGACCCCTGGAATTCCATGTCGGAGATAGGGTTATGCTAAAAGTATCACCTTGGAAAGGTTTAATACGATTCGGTAAACGAGGAAAACTAAACCCAAGATACATTGGACCATTCAAAATCCTACCCAGGGTTGGTCCAGTGGCGTATAGACTTGAGCTTCCATCAGAACTCAGTAGTGTACACTCCACTTTTCATGTATCTAATCTAAAGAAATGCTTGTCAAATGAATCACTCATTATTCCACTTGATGAAATCCAACTCAATGACGATCTTCAATTCATCGAGGAACCAGTAGAAATCATGGACCGAGAGGTCAAACAACTCAAACAAAGCCGAATTCCAATTGTCAAATTTCGTTGGAACTCAAGACGTGGTCCAGAATACACATGGGAACGAGAGGACCAGATACGTCAGAAATACCCACATCTTTTTACCAACAATGCTTCTACACCCAACACAAATTGATCTCCGGGACGAAGCTCTCTTAAGGGGTAGAGAGTGTAACAATTCGCATTTTCAGGTTAATTTCTATTCCCGAATTTTTACTATTCATTTTTACTATTTACTTTCACTATTCATCCCCGAAATTTTTATTTCATATTCTCGTAAGTTAAACTATTTTAATGATAATCCGAGAGTTTGACACTCGTCGGATCATTTCTGCAAAAATCACGAAACCGTGTCCGAGAATTACTTTAAGGTTTAAACGTCGTTTAGGCATCCTGATATGTCCCCACAACATCACAAACAAGAGAAATGTAAGTTTTTCACCTTCCGTGACATTCTCAAGAATTTTGGAATTTTACGTTTTCCGAATCTGCGTTTTACGCGTTTTAGGCTTACGGTTTTAGGTCTAAAAAACGTTTAACACCAACCGACACTAGACTAAGCCTAGTCTAGACATTATAAGCCTTTTTATTTCATTATAATCATATTATAAAAGTTACATTTTACTTTTCTCAGTTTTACGCCACTTTCGTACGTTTTGCGTTTAACGCGTTTTAAACCTACGTTTCCAGCGTTATCAGCGTTTTCGCGACCCATTTAACTTATCACTCATTTTTTCAAGATAATAATGAGTATATTGACAAGTTTAATCATTTCTATAATTTTCGTATTTTTACGATACCCGGTTTTACGTTTCGTGACTCAACGGCTTACAGTTAACGATTAACGGAACCAAAACTCACTCCGTAACCAAGATAATACCAATACTACTCATCTAGTCATCCAAGATCAGGCTTGGTCGAAATTTTTGAGGATTCACCAAGACACTTGGTGTCTTGGTTATTAATCTTAGCTTAGATGGATTACAAGTGTACTTTAGGTTGCAAATTTGATAACTACTAGCTAAAACATCTCTAGAGATGTAACATCATCAAGCCCATATAAATACCCCTCCCCCTCTCTTTGCCATCCCACACACAACACACAATCACACTTCATTTGCTAGTTTCCTTTCAAGTATTTCCAAAGAGTTTAAGTGCTATATCAATTCCAAACCTCTTGTTAAGTTTTGATTGATCCAAAGTCCTAGTTCTTCCATCCTTTGGTGATCTTCCATCCACACAAGAAGTGTTCTAGTAGAAGACTTCAAGTGCCTTCTCAAGTAGTCACAAGTTGGTTTCAAGAGCTTGAAGAAATTGGAAGCTAGAGATCCTAGTTCAATCAAAGTCCTAATCCTTGTTCTTAACTCCCTTTCTTTAGAAAGCCAAAAGTTGTAAGAAAACCTAACACACACTCTTGCTCAACATTATTTACATGCTCCTTATACTTTTTTTATACTATATATGGTCTTTATATTGTTATCATGATGTACAAAAATCTTTAAAACAAGTTATGAGAACTTATATGTTAACTTAGGTTAATTAGTGTTAAAATGATGTACTTTTTATACCAATTTTCTACCAAACCAACTACATATAGATTTGGTAATTTACATATTGTTATAGATGACGTTAAAACGAAGACATAGCAATTTGAATAACCTAAAACGAGTACACGAGTCAAAAGATACGGCAAAATGAAATTACCAAAAACTTGTCGAGAAGCTGTCCAAGTTTTTGTGACAGATTCATAAATCACGCGAAACGAGGTATTTTTGGTCTGATTCATCAAAACATTAAAACACGAAAGTTGTCCGGAACGATGTTTTCTTCAAAAACATAGGAGCACGGGTCCAGAAAACACATGGTGTGGGCTGGACGATGCGGCCTGTTTTAACCTTGAACTTAAACTTACCAAAAACCTTTTCTTAAACGACCTAGTTCCCGAACTTGATAATTTACCAAACTTACCAAACTTCACTAGTAACTTATAAGTGTCATATTCATGAAATAAAATCATACACTTGACCTTCAGAATAGTATTTTCTTAAAAAACAGGAATAATGACCACTTTTCCCTTTTCCGCAATTTATAACCAAACATCCCTTTTAATCATATTCATAAGGTATAAAATCTTGTAATTGACAAGGACTTCTAAAACTATTTAAGATAACAATCTTCATTCAAAATAAACTTTCCTAAGTTTATTCGATCATCGGAATGGTAACTTTTGTAAAACGACCAAAACATATATATTCTATATCGAATACTACAACACTAGGGATCTTCATGTGAGGGGTTTTCATTTGGGTAAACGGATCGATGAGTTGTTGGATTTACGAATTAAAGTGTCCTAGCTCCTCGAACGTTTACTGCATGACCTCTGAATTATGATGGCCCGAACGGTAGTACAAGATATATACAAACTAAACATACTTCATGAACCGTTCTATAACAACGACATACACAACATACCATGTACTACATCATGATCAATATAAATGACATATATAGGCATGTTTATGTTTTCTTAGACATTACTCCAATCTAAGTCGCAACATTCTATTTTAGGTTGCACGTAGAGGTTTCCCGACTTATCAATCCAATTCGTAGGGTACTAAAACATCATCCAAATCACGGTGAGTTCATAGTCCCACTTTCTATTACTTAATTGTTTTACAAACCCTTGGGGGGAATACATGCTATTACTTTTCATCCGAACACAATGCTTTTCAATTGTATGCTTGCCTGATTGTTTTATTGTCACTAAGTACCTTGCTGTCAAACATAAGTCCCTTTATCATGAACCAGTTAATCACTAGCTTTAGTGAGCGCGAATATTGTGAATAGATCTATTGGGATTGACGAATCCCGTTTGTATTGGCCTAGTACGTTCAATCAAACGCATTATATTTAAATTAGGTATACTGACAGGATACCTACTGGGCACAAATCCGCCAATTGATTTTGGTAACCCGTTAACGTTTTGGTGGCATGAGCTTAGTAAGATAATAACTGTTTTGTTTTCAAAACCATTAGTATGAGTCTATAGCTCACACTACAATCATATTGTGTTCAACCATTCAATAAACTCTATGGATTTCACTCAACCTTTGTGTTGACAGTTTTAAGCATGTATTTCGGGTCCATGATGTTAGAGGCTGGCACGGAGGGGCACGGACTCAATCAACTGGGACCTATCTTTGTAAACTCTGATATATTATAATAATTCGAATGATAAATCCTTTTTAAACGACTCATTTAGAGATCGTTTTCTATTATTATGACTGTTGTGCCGTCGAGTAACACCCAGTTTGAATTCCGCTGCATGCCACGAAATTGGGGGTGTTACAACTTCAATTGTGATCATCCAATCATTGTTGAAATACTCAGAAATCACTCAATCTTCCCCGCTCTCAACAAAACAGCCATTTAAATCCCTCAGATCTATGTACAACGATTATGGAATACAATCCATGTTGTAAAAGATTCAAAACCAGCAATTTTGGAAGTCACAGTGGACAGATACACTACCAAATTAACGATCAAGTTCCTACGTAGTGTCCTGGACTTACCTACTGCTACATCAAATGATAAACAAGGGTTTGAAGTCTTACCAGATGCTACACATATCGTAAACTTCTTCATGGAGCTAGGATTTGATATTGATGCTGTGAAGATCAAAAACATATCAGACTTTAAGAGAAAGCATCTCCCTATATTATGGGCAACAATGTTTTCAATCCTAAACCGATGCCTCGCCGGAAAATAAGCAGGAATTGATGCCGGGAGATTCTCCATATATCAGATCTTCTATGGTGTTGTTAATCAATGCCATTTCGAATATGCTTCTCTGATATGGATTGAGCTAGTTGAATTAGTTTAGAACAAATCCAGGACCAAGATGAAGAAGAAGGGTCCCTACATTCCTTTTGTAAGATTCATCAAACTTCTCAATCAGGATATGATGAAGTCAAACAAACTGTCAGCAAGGCCTATTGAGGTACGAATAAATGACATAGTAATGAGAAACCTGCAACCAGCCAAAGATGCAACGACAAAACAACCAATGGCTATACCACATGAGTTGCTCGACCTTGCTGACAAGAAATATCAAGCTTACAAGGAATTTATAGGTAGATCTGACGTTTCTACGGAAAGCTCAAAACCGAGCGGAGCTACCCCTGAAACGCATAAGGAATTAGAATCTAGCGCCCAAGTAGGACTAGAGATGGGGAGTAAGAAACGTACGATCGAAAAAAGGGGTAAAAGGCAACGAAGGATACAAAGACTCTCTGACATTCAGAATTCTGGCGATACAAGGGCGGAAAAGGATTACAGAAAGGTGATGAAACTGGCACTCAGAGTAAGGGAGACTCTGAAACGACATGGTCAGATCAACATAACGATGACATTGTCAGAAATGATGGAGAGGAGATGGATAAAACTCATAGGTCGAAAGTTAGTAAAGAGACTAGGTTAGAATCTGAAACGAGTAGTGTTATTAAATCATCGGAGATACACCAGCTCCTAAACATAGGTACTCCAAAGCGAACAAATCATGCATCATTTGTTGACACAGCGACAAGTTTGCCATCGGTAATTCTACGTGAATCCGAACTGTTACAATTTCCCAAGTCCGTTCCATCACCTCAAACAACAAAAACAACAAAAGAAGCAACAATAACACCAACAACACAACCTGCAACAACAAACACAACAACAACACCCATTCCATTCACAAACTAAAGCAACAACATAAATCCCACCATCATTAACAACTGCATTCAACCCTCAATCAGATGCACATCACAGTTATGTCACAGAGGGATGTCTGAAAAGAGCGGTACAAGATTTCACAGCCAACTTCAAAGAACAAAGTGAAGCTGAAGCAAAACACAAAGAAATTCACGAAGTGGTTGCTAAAGAGTTTACTGGAGATGAGGAACTTGCATTTGATCAACTCAAAGACATGATGCTAAAAATATTCAAAGATCAACCTCATCTATAGAAACAAAAACCCAATCTATACTTTTCACTCATTGAAAGACAAGACTTAGAATCATAATCTCAAGACATACCTGCCCTACGATCAACAATGATTACAACTCACAAGGCATTGCTAAAGGAAATAGCATAGCTAAATGATCGAATCTTCGAATTGGAACAGACATGCAAAGTTCAATCTCGTAAACGCCATCAGGATGATCCTGACTCGGATAATCCTAAGGGGGAGAGACGCTCCAAGATATAGAGACATACCACACATACTTCCTCATCATCACAAAGAACATCAAACACATCCAGATCTAGCAGATAACCTTCCAAATCCAGATCCACTGAAACACAAAAAGATCAAGGACTTGCTGCAACAAATGAATCTAGTGAAAGTGAAAGAGATGAAGAAAGTGGTAGTGTTTCAATAATGGGTGAAAAGAATGCAGGAACGGGAAAGTCCAAAGTAGATGAACAAACAAAGAAACCAACGGTTGAAAAGCCCGAGGTTACTCCACAAGTTAATTTACTACGGAGTTCTCAAGTCACGTAACAGATGAGTTATATGGTAAAATATTGATGGATGCTCGAATTAGAGACGTATACGATCATGAACTTGGCAAGAAGACCACCGCATCCACGGCTTCGGTAGAAGCTCATCCACTACTCAAATTCCCTGAGCCTTCGACATACTAGAACTTTGACTTACATTATCTCGTGTTGGGACATGACAAATATCGCACTTCAACTTCCACAAGTCTAATCTTTGAAGAATGGGGAGATGAATTCCTAGAAGAAGGCATCCACAGAGAAAAGTTCATCATTTCTGAGATTAATCACAAAGAATACAAGGTGGAAGCATATATGAGAATAACCGGGATGAATGAGGCAGCTCAACAGTTCTTCGTAAAGCAAATACAGAGATTCGGCTCCTCATCATCAAGTTTTCACAAGATACCAGATTGTTCATTATGTATATGTCATCTCAAACCAATTCAGAACTGATGGCTTCATCAACTTTGCGGTAAGAAGAGACGACAGCCTCGACTATGTCTTTTGTGAAGCTGATTTTTACAACCTCCATCCACAAGACATCCAAGACATGTATCTCTCCAACATCAGCTACATCTACAACCAAGGGAATGAAGACGATATCAGAGATTCTCTAAAAATCTTTATGAGGTCGCAGTTAGCTTTGGTACATGTTAAAGACTTCCAAATAGGAGTTGAAAGTTTGCAGAGAAAAGTCAACCTTACTCATTCGATGATTTCATTTCCCGGAATTGATGAACACGAGCCTTGGACATGCATTCAGAGTCCATTGTTCGAGCTCGGCATTGTGTATGAAAATGCATCGGGAGTCAAGAGGTTGATGATATCGAACGAGATTCCTAAGTTCAGCTCAGGTACGTTGAAGTGGGTTCTTAACGGAATAAGTGATTTGTTAAACCAAGATCTCCAAGGGACAAGTACCAGACTTGATGATGATCAAAGAGTGAGGCTTGGATTACTTGCTCAGTATGTGGAAGAAAGACTCATGCTTCAAAAGATATGGAGATTCATGGAAAAATGCGTAGGATATCGAAGATGAAGTCTATAAGAAGCGCATAAATAGAAGACCCGAATGATCTATCTTAGAGGGAGATTGTTGGGACACGAAAAGTGTAAATCATTAGTGCAGGGACTTCTATTTATATTTTGTAATAGTTTAGGGTATGTTGTGTATGTTGTGTTACTTGCGACAGCATATATCTATCGCAACACTTGTATAGTTGCGATAGTATGCTTGGGTATTGTATGGGTATAAATACCCCCTACCTCATGGGTTATGAGGTGTGTGTTCTTTCTTATCTATGCGAGACTTTATTTCTTTTCTCTCGTTTCTCTGTCTATACTAAAGTGTCCACACCCACTTTATCTCATTAAGATTGTTATATTAGACATAATATTTTTGGAACAACAATATAGGTGACGCTTTCGCTACCATTGCATCAGGTAATTTTTCCTTAAAATCTTTTTGCATCAAAGTTTATTTCCCTACAAAATGGCCTTCCAACAATTATATCACCCATTTCCTTGTCACGATAAGCATCCATGTCTTCCACAATAGTGAAATCTGTAACAATTGAAAAATTTTCAACAAAAATAGGCACATTCATAAAGGTCTCGACTACATTTCTCCCCTTATACTCCATTTTCTTTTTCATAATTGAATTATAAAAACTTTTTGACATTACATTAATCGGTAAAATAGGGAAGAAATTAGCATCTACATGTTTGTATCCTATCATGCATGAAAATTGTAAGTTATAAGCACAGTTAATATGGATTTTACTTCCATAGTCACAAAAGCTAGGATATCCCTCAATCTCGTCAGAATTTCTAGTACTAATAACATTAACCCTAGGAATATCCATGTAACAATTCACAAATTTCATCTATGTTATCTACACTCATGATATTTATGAAGATCATTTTCCCCGGGTAAATTTTTTGCTTCATTACATTCCAACTATGTAAAAGTAACTTACATAGCTAACTAGACGTGCTCACGCAACAACCAATGCCAAATATACCTATGTTTACTTCATGTAAACATCATCAAGTCTATGCTTCAAAGATCATTTTATCAAGTATACTATCAATCTAACATACTATTTCTAACATTTTACCAAAAGAAGCACTATATGTTTACGGTTATTCCAATAACCCTAATTTCAAATTGAAACTAGTTTAAAAGTGTTTAAGGCTTATGTATAAGTTATCTTAGCTATCTTTTCAGTATATTTTCCTTCCTAAACCCTAGTACAACTATTTAAAGGTCAATGTACAAGTCCTTTAAGCATAGAATCCTAATTAGGTCATTTAAGCTCCTAAACCATGTTTAAACCTTACCACCACTTTAGCACAAGGTACAAACACTTAATGCATGACTCCTAAACCTTAAACCTAATCCCTAATTACTTCCTAAACCCTAATCCTAACCTTAAACCTTAATCTAAACCCTAATCAAACCCTAATCCTAAGCCGAAAACCCTTAATCCTAAAACTAACCTAAACTAAGCTCCTTTAGCACCTCAAGCTCCTTCATGACTCACCTAGTACCTCCTCTAGCAGCTTACAAGCACCACCATCACCACCTTGTCACTTTCCTTGGCCACCAAGGTGGTCTCATACTTATCACCATAACTCCACCGCGACCCAATCACACCTCCACACCACCCCTAGCTACACCATAGCCCCTCCTAGTCACCTAGTAGCTTCCATTAGTCACCCTACACCACCCTTGGCCACCACTCCAAGTTAACTTGGCCACTACTCCTCATTCGACCCTATAAATAGGCCGAGAACCACCATCATTCAAAACCATCCCAAAAAGCTTCACTACCTCAATTCTTTGCTCTCACTTAATCCTGGCAGTAGCATAAGAGTCCTAAGAAGCCATTAGAAGCCAAGAATCAAGAGAAAGAGGTCTAGCAACTCGTTTTCTAGCCGAGAAACCCTAAAAGCCCTATACGACCCATTTCTAATCAAGTAAGCTATTCTACTTGTTCAATAAGCTCTCTTATGGTTTTAGAATGTTTATAAGCTTTATTAGATCCTATATGAGTCCTTTTTTAAGCCTTGAATCACAAAACCTAGGCGTTTTCATTTTAAAACCCTAAAAACATGTCGAATTGATATTTTTAGTCATAAGCCCTTATCATAAGCTATAAGCTCATAAAAACTACTTATATTAATAAGCCAGAAGCTGCAAAACTCTTTTGGATTCCAAAAATACACTTTGCTTGGATTTTGGACTATTTTTGTAACGTATTCCATGCATAGGGGTATATATTGTAACTTTTGGAAACTTATAAGTATAAGGGGTATTTCTGTCATTTTTATAAAGATATAAGTATAAGGACCTATTTTGTAAAGTTTTAAAGTTAAAGCTTTAATATATATATATATATATATATATATATATATATAATATATATATATATATATATATATATATATATATATATATATATATATATATATATATATATATATATATAAAGGACCAATTCTGTAAAAGTTATAACTATAAGGGTATATATTGCCATTTTGAAAAATTAAAGTTATAAATGAGATATTTTTATAAATTAAAATCCAATCTTTTAATTTAACAACGTATCACATTACTAGGGAATTTCATATGAGGGGTTTCATTTGGGTATACGTTTTGACGAGTTTGCTAGGTTTACGAGTTAAAGTGCTCTGGCTCCTCAAACGTTTACTACATGACCTTTGAATTATTATATCCTGAACAGTGTTATGTTATATCTATAACTAAATGAAATAGAGTTTTGAAACATAAAAAAACCAACTAAAGACTTGACATACACTACCATAGGTTGCGTGAGTAAGCCATTTAATATCTGAGTCACTTTTGACATCAATCAGATTTCCCTGAACTAAGGTGAGTTCGTAGCCTCACTTTTAAATGCTTTATAAACCGGTGAGGGGGATACATGCTATAAACCTGAATACAAGTATTTTTCTCCTGATTGATTATTGCACGAGTACCACTGATTCGTTTAGAAACAGTAGTATATTTATAAGTCCAAGGAATTACAAAGGAAATATGTAAAACCCGAGTCATTCTCCCAACGAAGGAATGAATGGAATTTTGGTTCGAGTCGTGAAACGTGTCGTAAATAGTGATAAAAGTGAATATTTTGGAATTTAAGCCACAAATAATGAAATATATGCTAAAAAAAACTAAGAAGGCAAATAAAACAAATATGGAAGGCACACGTAAGCTAAAACGTAAAGAAAACTTAAAACACGCAAAACCCGGGCTAATCCCGAGCTTTAAAAACGAAATTTAAGAAATAAAGATCCTAGAAACGAAAAACTAATTTTCCTAGGTCCTAAATGATAAAAGAAAATTAAAAAAAAAAAAGAATTTTATTTTTTTGACTTTTATTTTATTTATTATGAATTAAAAACCAAAATATACTAATTAAATGATTAAAAATAGTAAAACTAATGAGAAAAATCTGAAACTTTTTCTAAAAATACTTTGCTATAGCAGAAACATAGGAAAAATAAGAAAAGTGAAAAAGCTATTTAGAATAAGCTGTAAATAAGCCATCTAGTTTATTAAGCTAAATATGAAAAGAAGGGTTAAGTAAAAAAGAGTGCAAGTTACTAACTGAAAAAGACCCAAGGGCGACTGGCTATAGGTGTGTGTTGTGAGGTGCTGTGTGTTGTGAGACCAGGGTTCGAACCCTGGTTTTTGCAATTTCTCTTTTCATTTTTATTTTTTTATTTTTTCTTTTAAAAACTTGAAAAGTAGAAGAAAATAAGCACTTCTACTAAAACCAACTTTTTATGAAAACTAATAATAAGCTAAGAATTAAGCAAAAAGGAAATCAGTTTAACTAAAAGCTTGGAAAAGAAAGAAAATGAAACTGCTATTGTGAGAATAAGCTAATGAAAAGCTCTAACCTAAACCTAAAAGCTTCTAAGACCTACAAGCTATATTAAATAAGCCAACCTAACCTATTTAAGTAGTCTTAATAAGCTAATAAGCACAGGAAATAAAATAAGCAATACTGCTATAAACTAAACCAAACAGCCCCTACTAGGCCTACTTTAAGCTAACAAAAAGCTAATAAAAAGCTGAGATAAAAATTTATAAAAATATAAATCAACTAGATAAGAAAACAAAGATCAACCATATCAAATATCAGATCAAATGAAGTTAAAATGAGCAAATTAAAAATCAAAAACTAGAGGGGGTTAGGGTGTTAGCTGTTGGTGCAGGGCACTCTAAATCCAAACTGTCCAATTTAAGCCACTAAAAAAGCTAGTCAAAAGCTATTATAAAAATTTGGAAAAATTAGGACTAAGAAGATAAGCTACCAAATATTAATTTCCCAAAATCTCAGACAATAACAACTAAAATTAAGAAAATTAAAAATCAAAAACTAAACCTGGTTGGAAACTAAATGGTATTTTTGACTTTTTTTCAATTTTGCAAAACTTTGACTAAGATGAACTTTGATTGACTCAAAATGAATGAAAATGATGTATTAAGCTATAATAAGACTAATTTAAGCTAGATTAACTAATTATGAAACTATTCTAATGATTATGCATCCTAAAACTTAACTGTGAATGCAGACATGAAGATCAAAGGTGATTTTGACTTTTTAGTGAATCGACTATCAATTTTAAAGACTATATGCAACTAATATGGACTAACTAGACTAAATGCAATACCTAAAATAAGCCTAAACTCAGAATTGCAGCTTATGCCAAACACCCTTTATTGAGTATGTTTTGAACTTTTATGAAGCAAATGATGAATTAAGCCATGAAACCTTTTAGCAAGCTTATATTATGTAGTATTAAGCTGTTTTAAGCACAAAAACACATATTCAAACAACTAATCTCTAAATTAACTACAAAATGCAATTTATGATATATAAAGGCAGTTTTGAAAGAAAATGATACAACAAGCTATAAAATGACTATTGCTACTCAAATAAGCTAAAACATGATGTAAATAAGCTAAAATGAACAATCAATAAACATAGAACACAGAGCTACACCATTAAGCTAAATTATGCAAATTTAGACTAAAATTCAAAGAATTAACTCACTTTTGGCCTTAGCTTAACAAAGGCACCCAATTAAGGGCAGCTACAAGCTCCAGCTTATTCAGAGAATAAGTTGGTTAAGTCCTCCTTGCCCCTCCATTGTAGGCAACTTCCAAAAGATTTCCCCAAAATGCATAGGTATGTAACTTTGATATTTGGACTGTTTTGATCTCTAAACAAACTCACTAAAGCTTATGAAAGTAGATGAGCTTATAACTGAAACAAGCTATGAAGCTAGTATACTACTTTACCATATTTTTTATTTTTCAAAGGATTTTTCTGTTTTTTTGTATTTTTGATATAAGATGAACAATAGTGAAATATTAATGTTTATAAAAGCTAAATAGGTTTATTAAAGGCTAATGAAACAGTAACAAGCTTATAAATCTACTATTAAGCTAAATGAGAATTGAAGTAAATAAAGCAATACGAATTATAAAAAGAGTAAACTAAATTTCATTAATTAAAACTTGAAGATTACACTATAAAAGCTGAGAATTAAAAATTACTTTAAACTAGAAAACTAATTGGACAGCAATTCGACACTACTAAAACTACACTACACCTAGTTCCTAATACCTAACAGCCTTGAAATGTGAATGAAGGGGTCTTTATATAGGCTGAGGAGAGGAAGCTAGGGTTTCCAGGAAGCATCTCGATCATCTAATCACAACCATAGATCAAATATGTCATCATCTCCTTTAATCGTAGCCCTTGGATTTCGTGCCACCTCAATTCGTCCAATCAAAATGCTTGGGATTGCCACGGTGGAGTGGGAATGTTGTCATTCCTTCTGACATGTCAGATTCTAGAAGGAATTTAAGTTGTATGGGTAAATGTGGTTGAGCCAGGGTAAATGGAGAAGAAGGATGAACAGTAAATCGGGTGTAAAAATTTCTGGTTTGACTAGGGGAGTTTATTACTTGGACTGGGTCAAGGATTAAAAAGGGAGGGGTTCACAGGTTGGTTTTATTTGAACTGGGAAGGGGTATTAGGGGTTTGGTTATCTTGAACTGGGAAAGGGATTGGGCCAGATTGGGTATTTTGGGTTTAGTTATTTAGTAGTAGTGGTTTTAGGATTAGGATAATTTTTGTAATTTTGTAAACTTGAAGGGCTGAAATTGTAATTCTTCCAAAGTTGATCCAAGGGCTATTCTTGACATTCTATGATTCTTTGAGGGTCATTGTTGTCTTTTCAGCTAAATTATGATCTTTTGCTTCCCCGGCTTCGGCTTTTAACTCTTTTCCAAATCCCGTGCTCGTTTTGTCTTTTTATCTTGATATTTGTCCATTTTTTGCAATATCCATCCCTGCACAATCACAAACACAAAAACACAATATCTTTGGCATTTATGGTTAGTTTTTGGTCGTTTTGGTCTAATTTTTGTCAAGAAAAGGTATGTGAATAAGCACATACCAACTACCTTTTGCCACTATCACTTAAATTTCATGAACCATAATTACTTGCGAGTGAACGCGAATATTGTAGATAGATCTATTTGGAGTGTGGCAACTCCTGTTGGTTTACCCCTACCGGGTACCAATTAGCACTATATTTGAGAACAAAGAGGTTAACCTTGGCAAGTTAACCTTACTTCTAGTTACTGATTGGTCTGCAGTACCATCATTGGACTTGGAAATGTTAACGTGGGGTGTCATGAGCTTAGATGCAATAATATTATTTTTCACTATTGGGTGTAACAACTGATCCACTTGAACTTGTATTCACATTATTACAACTTAAACCTATGGATTCACTCAACCTTTATGTTGACCTTTAAGCATGTTTATCCTAGGTAACTGAGCCTATTACTACCTTATGGCACGGAGTGACATTGGACATGAGGACTCCAAACCTGTTATCATTCATCTACTTTACTTTTTGAAACGTATCTTAGGGACTTCTATTAGCAAAAATCTCTCTTTTGCTGTAAAACTCTGATGAATAAATGAATGATAACTTATCTTTTAAAAACATCTCTTTTGAGTCGTTTTTATTATTGTAACTGTGTATCAATGAGGTAATACCCAGATTTAGCTTTTGCTGCTATCTGTGAAAATGGGGGTGTTACAGATTGGTACCAGAGCCACGGTTATAGAGAACAAGGTTTATACCTAAACTATAACTACTTTTCTAAAAAGTCCTCTGTGCCACTGCATTCCCCGAATAGAATAGTATAACATAGGTTATTGATAAACTAAGTACGTATGTACTCATGATATTTCTCCCGGGTTGTTACAGAATCATGTCTTCCACACACCCTATCATATTGTATGATACCGATGATGAGAATTCCTTTTCTACATCATATAGTCTTGACTTTTCTCCTGATTCTGATTCTAATTCTTCGGAAGAATTAAATCAGTATCTTTTAGCTACGCTAGCTATTGAACCATTCCCAGATAGCATATAATGGTGATTATATGCAAGCATATAATGGTGAAATTCCTATCGTTCCATCTTCATCTCCGAATCCACCATCATCACTCTTTGATCCCCGATATTTCTATGTTCCAGAAGTAGTTTCACCACCTCGTATGAAAATTCATTTTCTACCACCTTCCACACCTCCTGTATTTGAGACCGAAAGTATTTCTCATAAGACGTCTTTAGAAAGGCATGAGGAACAAATTGAAGTCATTTTGAATCACCTAGATAAGCTACCTCTTAAGCGCATCGAGGAAGTAGAAGATAAGATTTATGATCTTGGAAAGGGTCGAGTCATCATCCAAAGAGATTTTGACAGGTTAGAGACTGAACTAGAAGAAGCTCCTACCCAGATTACTGACTTACAAAAGAAACAAGAGGGACATGCTGATGAAATTGTTCTAGCTCGTGTTAGGATTTCCACTCTTGAAATGATCATCGAGGACATCCAAGTTCGTCATCGATCAGATACAATGAGTCTTCTAGATGCAATCCAGGAACTTAAGAATAACAAATGAACAACATCAGACTACCAGACTTACTAGCCTAGAATCCTTAGTATTTACAGCCTTTGTACCATATCTAGTTACAAGATGTGTAACATAAATAACGGTACTTGTCAAATGTTCACCGTGTAAGATAAATGGGCAAGTCGTTTATGACTTAATAGAATGTGATTTCGTCATACCTTGCTATTTTCATGGTTGATTAATCTTGTCTGTTATTACGACTTCTCGTATACCTTACCTTTATGATCCCAGGAATTACTATGGATTTTTCACCACTAGGATATCCCGAGCCTAGGTATATAGCTCTCATGGTTGCAATTCATAAGCAAGATATTAATCAAGTGACTTTACCTAGAGACACTAAGACTTCTGTTGAATCTCCGTCATCATCCGTAGGATCTTCTCCATCGTTTAGTCCATCATCATCCGTAGGATCTTCTCCACCGATTAGACCAACTACACCACCATAATGAATTATCTAACTATTATGGATTATACCGGGACCATTAGGAGGTGAACTTGCTTCCGAGGAACCTAATAAGTTCAATACTTATTAGAACATCTCTCTCTAAGTTTTAGACTTCAAATCTTCCATTGTATCCTACAATTTTCTAAATGTTAGAACTTGTATAAAATATCTATGTCGGAATTTTCGTAATCGTCATTATGTCCGACTTATGACATTATTCTTATCCCGTCTTATCTTGCAAATGTTGATAGAATGGCTCCCACGAGATCATCAACATCTGCTGCTCTAGCCATGACTCAGGATGCCATCTGGCAAACTAGTTGCTGACAGTGTGACTGCAGCACTAGAAACCCGAGATGCTAACATGGCTAATGCTAATAACGCAAATAGAAACCCTGAACCGAGAGAAGTTCCTGTAGCGAAGAAGAGTAGCTACAAAGAGTTCATGAACTGCCAACCTTTCAATTTCAAAGGTACAGAAGGAGCTGTTGGACTAATCCGCTGGTTCGAGCGAAGTGAATCAGTATTCTCGCGTAGCAACTGTACTGAAGATTGAAAAGTTAAGTTTGCTACCGGTACTCTTACTGAAGAAGCTCTATCCTGGTGGAACTCATTTGCCCAACCTATGGGAATTGAGGAAGCTTATAAAACCAAGTGGACTGAATTTAAGAAGCTTCTGATTAAGAAGTATAGTCCCCGAACTGAAGTCAAGAAAATGGAAGATGAGTTTTATAACTTGACTATGAAAGGGAATGATATCCAAACTTACATTAGGAGATTTCAGGTATTGGCAACCTTGTGTCCTACCATGGTGCCAACTACTGAGAAAACAATGGAAGTTTTCATTGGGGGATTGCCTCGAAGTATCGAAGGGAATGTTACTACCTCTAAACCTCAAACTTTAGAGGAAGCCATTACCATCACTCAAAGGTTAATGGATCAAGTAACAAAGCACAACTATGTGCCAGGGCCCAACGATAACAAACGAAAGTTTGAAGACAGAAGAACTTTCAACAATAACAACAATTTCCGTAACATTAACACCAATAACCGTACCACAAATCCTTACCAACCGAACCGAAGGCAAGAAGCTACTAGAGCTTATGCTGCCACTCCAGCTAAGGAGAGTGGTTATGCTGGAAATCTCCCACTGTGTAGAAGATGTGCTCTACATCACACAGGACATTGCACTGCTAAGTGTAATACTTGCAACAAGGTGGGCCATCAGACTAAGGACTGCAAACACAAGGGACCAGCCACTGGGAGTAATCAGCTACCAGTGACGATCACTTGTCATGCCTATGGAGAGAAAGGGCATTATGCAAATCAGTGCCGAAAAAACAATAATGGTGCCCAACGGAGAGCCTACATGTTGAGGTATAAGAATGCACAGCAAGACCCCAATGTAGTTACGGGTATGTTCATTCTAAATCATCATCTAGCTAGAGTGATATTTGATTCTGGAGCCGATAAAAGCTTCATATCAATATCTCTTGCTTCTAAACTTAAGAGTCCACCCCTTGCCTTAGATATCTATTACGATATAGAAATGGCCAACGGAAACTTAGTTAGTACGAACACCATTATACAGGGTTGTACCCTGAATTTGTTAAACCAACCTTTTGAAATTGATCTCATGCCGATTAAACTCGATAGTTTCGACGTTGTTATTGGTATGGATTGGTTGTCCAAGTATCATGCTAAGATACTCTGTGATGAGAAAACCGTTCATATTCTCATCAACGGTGAAACTTTGATCATCCGAGGAGATCGGAGTAGAACCCGTCTAAATCTCGTATCCTGTATCAAAACCGAAAGGTATATATCCCGAGGTTGTCAAGTTTTCGTAGTTCAAGTGATGGAGAAGAAGCCAGACGAGAAACGACTGGAAGAGATCCCTGTAGTTAGGGAATTCCCAGAAGTTTTTCCTAAGGATCTACCTGGCCTTCCTCCTGTTCGTCAAGTAGAATTCTAAATCGATTTGATCCCAGGAGCGGCACCTGTAGCCCGATCGCCCTATAGATTATCACCTTCAGAGATGAAGGAATTATCTGATTAACTTCAGGAATTAGCCGATCGAGGTTTCATTCGTCCAAGTACATCACCTTGGGGAGCTCCTGTCTTATTCGTCAAGAAGAAAGACGGAACTTTTAGAATGTGTATCGATTATCGAGGGTTGAATAAACTCACTGCAAAGAATCGTTACCCATTACCCAGGATCGATGACTTATTCGATCAACTTCATGGTTCGAGCGTCTACTCGAAAATCGACTTACGATCAGGTTATCATCAACTGAAAGTTAAGGATGAAGATATTCCTAAGACCGCTTTCAGAACGAGATATGGACACTATGAATTTCGAGTGATGCCATTTGGTTTAACTAACGCACCTGCGGTTTTCATAGACCTCATGAACCGTGTGTGTAAACCATATTTGGATAAATTTGTAATTGTGTTCATTGATGATATCCTAATCTATTCTCGTAATGAAGAAGAGCACGCCAAACACCTGAGAATAATCCTTGAATTACTCAAGAAAGAGAAACTTTATGAAAAGTTCTCTAAGTGTGATTTTTGGATTAGCGTCGTACAATTTTTCAGACACTTGATTGATAATCAAGGAATTCATGTTGATCCCGCCAAAATCGAAGCAGTTAAGAATTGGGCATCTCCTACTACACCCACATAAATACGCCAATTCTTAGGACTCGCTGGTTATTATCGAAGGTTATTCAAGGATTGCAAAGCCTTTGACTGAGCTAACCCAGAAGAACAAGAAGTATATCTGGGGAAAAGACCGAGAGTCAGCTTTCCAACTATTGAAAAGGAAGTTGTGTGAAGCTCCAATTCTAGCATTACTAGAGGGAAACGATAATTTTGTTGTTTACTGTGATGCTTCTCACCAAGGTCTAGGTGTTGTGTTGATGCAAAGAGAAAAGGTCATTGCCTATGCATCTCGACAACTCAAGACTCATGAGAAAAACTATACCACACACGATCTTGAATTAGGAGCAGTCGTGTTCGCTCTTAGAATATGGAGACTCTATCTGTATGGCACAAAATGTACGGTTTTCACCGATCATAAAAGCCTACAGCATATTCTTGATCAAAAAGAGTTGAACATGAGACAACGACGTTGGCTAGAACTGCTCGCTGATTATGATTGTGAGATTCGTTATCACCCTGGAAAGGCTAATGTTGTAGCAGATGCCTTGAGCCAAAAGGAACGAATCAAACCTCTTCGAGTTAGATCATTAGTTATGACTCTTTATCCTAATCTACCTTCACAAATCCTCCAAGCCCAAAACGAAGCCCTCAAAGAAGAAAACCTCAAATCTGAGAACTTACGAGGAATGGACAAAGCTTTTGAAGTACGTCCTGATGGAATTCGTTGTATCAAGAATCAAAGTTGGTTACCACATCTTGGTAATTTGAGAAACTTGATCATGCACGAATCCCATAAATCTAAGTACTCTATTCATTCGGGTTCTGATAAGATGTATCAGGATCTGAACAAACACTATTGGTGGCCTAACATGAAGGCAATCATTGCTGAATATGTTGGCAAGTGTTTAACATGTTCTAGAGTGAAGGTTGATTGTCAGAAGCCATTCGGCTTACTAATACAACCAGAAATTCCCATGTGGAAGTGGGAAAGAATCACTATGGACTTTGTTACAAAACTCCCTCAAACATTAAGCGGACATGACATAATTTGGGTAATTGGCAATCGTCTTACCAAATCTGCTCATTTCATCCCTATCCGAGAGAATGATAGTATGGAAACCCTTACAATGTTGTACCTAAAGGAAATAGTTTCCCGGCATGGAGTGCCAATATCTATCATATCGGATCGTGATACTCATTTCACATCCAGATTCTTGCAATCAATGCAAAGTGCCTTGGGTACTCAGCTAGACATGAGTACGGCATATCATCCTCAGACCGACGATCAAAGTGAAAGAACTATCCAAACACTCGAAGATATGCTTCGAGCTTGTGTGATAGATTTCAGAAAAGGATGGGAGAGACACTTATCGTTGATCGAATTCTCCTATAATAATAGTTATCATGCCATTATTAAGGCAGCTCCATTCGAAGCACTTTATGGTCGAAAGTGCAGATCACCTGTCTACTGGACCGAAGTTGGAGATGTTCAACTTACGGGACCAGAGATAATCCATGAAACCACCGAGAAAATGGTTCAAATCTGACAAAGCTTACAAGCTGCAAGAGATCGGCAGAGAAGTTATGCCGATATAAGACGTAAGCCTTTAGAATTCCAAGTCGGATATCGTGTTATAATGAAGGTATCACCTAGGAAAGGTGTTATTCATTTCGGAAAGCGAGGAAAGCTTAATCCACGATACATTGGACCATTTAGAATCCTTGAACGGATTAGCCCAGTGGCATACAGAATTGAGATTCTGGAAGAGCTCAGTAATGTTCACAATACTTTCCACGTTTCTAATCTTAAGAAATGCCTATCCGACGAATCTCTCGTCATTCCAATGAAAGAACTTCAGTTTGACGATAAGCTTGATTTCATGGAAGAACCCATAGAAATCATGGATCGTGAAGTCAAACAGCTGAAACAAAGTCGTATCCCTATCGTCAAGGTACGCTGGAACTCTAAGAGAGGACCAGAGTATACCTGGGAATGTGAAGATCAAATTCGTGCTAAATACCCTCATCTATTCTCAAACATTACTCCTACATCCAACTAAATCTCGGGACAAGATATGTCAAGTCTATGTTTCAAAGATCATTTTATCAAGTATACTATCAATCTAACATACTATTTCTAACATTTTACCAAAACAAGCACTATATGTTTACGATTATTCCAAAAACCCCAATTTCAAGTTGAAACTAGTTTAAAAGTGTTCAAGGCTTATGTATAAGTTGTCTTAGCTATCTTTTGAGTATATTTTCCTTCCTAAACCCTAGTACAACTATTTAAAGGTCAATGTACAAGTCCATGTTTAAACTTTACCACCACTTTAGCACAAGGTACAAACACTTAATGCATGACTCCTAAACCTTAAACCTAATCCCTAATTACTTCCTAAACCCTAATCCTAACCTTAAACCTTAATCTAAACCCTAATCAAACTTTAATCCTAAGCCGAAAACCCTTAATCTTAAAACTAACCTAACACCTTAAGCTCCTTAAGCACCTCAAGCTCCTCCATGACGACCTAGTACATCCTCTAGCAGCTTACAAGCACCACCATCACCACCTTGTCACTTTCCTTGGCCACCAAGGTGGTCTTGTCACCTACTTATCACCATACTCACCGCGACCCAATCACACCTCCACACCACCCCTAGCTACTACCATAGCCCCTCCTAGTCACCTAGTAGCTGCCATTAGTCACCCTACACCACCTTTGGCCACTACTCCTCCTTCGACCCTATAAATAGGCCGAGAACCACCATCATTCAAAACTATCCCAAAAAGCTTCACCACCTCAATTCTTTGCTCTAACTCAATCCTAGCAGTAACATAAGAGTCCTAAGAAGCCATTAGAAGCCAAGAATCAAGAGCTAGAGGTCTAGCAACTTGTTTTCTAGCCGAGAAACCTTAAAAGCCATATACGACCCATTTCTAATCAAGTAAGCTATTATACTCGTTCAATAAGCTCTCTTATGGTTTTAGAATGTTTATAAGCTTTATTAGATCCTATATTTTTGGCAAATTGTCAGCCATTAACGGATTTGAGCTATCTTTACCAGAGCTGTTTGCTCATGGATTAGTCATTCCTTATGTGGGTTAGACATGGTGGACTAATAACCATTTGTTGTGTTAGTGCTTAGAGCACCTTCACCAAGTAGGAAGTTCCAATAATCATTAATTCAAACAATAGCTCAGAAAATTCTTTCAAATACATCCAAATAATCTTTGTAACCAATCATGCTATGCTTTCTTTAAAACTTTCTTTGCCATTTTTTGTTGCTTCTCAGGCATTTCAGCTATGTTTGTTTCTTCAGCTTGAATTCTTTCAATCTCAAACAAACTAGCTTCCTCTTCTCTGAGTTGCCTCTTGGTTCTCTTAGGTTGATAAGTTTCCTGAAGAATTTGTTTGCCTTTTCTTTGACTTTTTCTCTTGGAAGCATCACCAGGTTTAACTTCTTCAACACCAACAGACTTAACCTCTTCAGTCAATAGTGTCTTCTTTATTTGACTTTGACTGAGATTTAGGATTAATTTAGCTTCTTCAAGGTCTTAAGAACAGATGGTTGTTCCCTCAGAAAAATTTCTTTTAGCAGATGTCTGAAAGGCTGTTTCTGTTTTTTGGTCCAAATTTCCCCCATGTTTGGAAGAATTTTCTCCCTTGTCATCTTCTGAATCAGTAAAAATGAATCCATGCTCTAGCATAAACTTTTCCAGCCTCTGAACCTTCTTTTTGGTCCATTCCAGATCTTTCTCCAAAACAGCTATTCTATTAATGAGTTGAGGTACTAGCTGAGTGAAATCTCCAGCTCTATGAACTGATGAAGATTGACCCTCATATGTAGCTGATGTTCCTGCAGCAAGATTAGTAGACAACATAGCAACTAATAAAGGTTTATGAACCCCTGTAAAACCCCTTGGCATATTGTTAAAAAGTCCGTCATTGAAAGACACAGCTAAATAAGGGATTTTGCATTCAGTTTCAATATTCAAAACCATTTGTAAAAAGCGAGGGTACATCAAAAACTTGTATATACTTTTCACATTACCCACCATCCCCTCAAATATTAGTTTAGAAAAATTGAAAGTTTTGCCAAGTGAAAGACAGATCATGGCAGAAGTAATGTGCTTGCTAAATTGATCCCATCCTCCACGTTTGGGACTTAAACAATGAAGTAAATGATGAACTAAGAATCTCCACTGAGGTGATAAATGGCCTTTCCAAAAAGTAAATGTGCCATCAGTGGGATATCCTAGATGATTCATACCTGCTAAAATAATTTTATTTTGCAACATATATTCCCTTGAAGCATCATTCAATTGAAGACTACTTCGAATGGATGCTTCAGTGATTGAATACTCAATATTATCAATAGTTGCCCTTAATTCTAGGTTCCCATCAGCAAGAGTGTTGGAAGTGGCAGTCTCCCAAAACTGTTTGACTAGGGAATCATAAATAGTAGGATTGTGAGTTAAGGCATACCTGATATAAGAGCCTTTCAAAAAATCTACTATCTGTTCAAAGCCTTTGCTTTTGGTAGATTTCATCAAGAAACCCACTTGATTGTGTCTATCACTGTATGTGAGTTGGGCCATATGGAAGAATGGACTGGTTGAATGCCTTTGAGAGTGTTGATACTGGTGGTTAAAACAGTGTAATCGTGGCCGAAAACAGAGAAATTTACTTATATTTTAAAAATGGAAGAATGGATTAAAATGAAAAATAAATCAAATTGTATCCATATATACCATTTGGCGCCAGAAAAAATAGTAACGATACTATCTAAACAGTAAAAATCATTAATCATATGGCCAGACTTAACGGTTAAAAATTAATTGCATGTTAAACTCCTAGGCTTAAAAAATGGTCAACCAGACTTAACCACTGACTCACCAGACTTAACCAAAATATCAGACAAACAAACCTAGAAATCATCAGCAAGGCTTCTTAGTACCACCAATCCATGCTTTTCCTGAAAAAATTAGGTCCAAAACCAAGAAAAATACACAAACATATGTTTTTGCAACCAAAATCAAAAACACTAACTACCAGAACTAACTTTAAAGCTATCAGAATTAACTTCAACCAGAATTAAAACGACTAAGTAATGGTTCTATTTTACAAACTATACATTTAACCTCCCCTTAAATGTAACCTCCCCTTAAATGTAGCTATGGGTTTACCATTCCAATATTAACCACTAAGTAATTAAACCTAGGTCCATCAAAAGCTTTGGTTAATAAGTCTGCTACATTAAAGTCTGTGTGTATCTTTTCCACTCTAATTAGTTTCTTTTCAAAGCAATCCCTTATAAAGTGATGCCTTATTTCTATATGTTTAGTCTTAGAGTGATACACCGGGTTCTTAACTATACAGATAGTGCTTTCATTATCTATGTGAATTATAGTGTTCATAAAGTTCAAACCATAATCCAGCATTTGATTCTGTATCCACAAGACTTGTCCACAGCAATATGCAGCAGCTACATATTCAACTTCAGTAGTTGATGTAGCCACAATGGTCTGCTTCTTGCACTGCCAAGAGATTAATCTACTTCCCATAAATTGACAACCTCCAGTTGTGGATTTCCTATCAAGACTTGCTCCAGCATAATCACTATCTGAATAAGCTTCCAGGTCAAAAGATGATTCTCTAGGATACCAAAGGCCCAAATTGGGTTTGCCCTTTAGATACCTAAATATCCTTTTCACAGCATGAAGATGTGAAGTCTTGGGAGTAACCTGAAAATGATAACAAGCACACACAGCATACATAATATCAGGTCTAGAGGCTGTTAGATACATAAGAGAACCTATCATAGATCTGTATAGATGCACATCCACATCATCAACATCCTCATCTTTTGTTAAAGGCATGTTGTTCTCCATTGGTGTGACTGCAGTCTTCACATTTGAAAGATCAAACTTCTTCAACATCTCTGCAACATACTTGTCTTGAGAGATGAAAAGTCCATCTTCCTTTTGCTTCACTTGCAGTCCTAGAAAGAATGTGAGCTCTCCCATTGAACTCATCTGAAATCTTCCTTTCATCAGTGCCTCAAACTCTTCACACCAAGACCTTTTTGTAGAACCAAAAAGTCCATCTTCCTTTTGCTTCACTTGCAGTCCTACATAAACTTGGACTAGAATGATATCTTTCTTGTTCCTTTTAATGAACAAGGTCTTGTCTATCACCCCCCTCTTGTACCCATGCTCCTCAAGGAAGTTGGAGAGTGTAGCATACCAAGCTCTGGGAGCTTGATGTAAACCATACAAAGCTTTGATGACTTTGTAAACTTTCTTGTGATTAGCTGGATCAACAAAAAATGGAGGCTGATGAACATACACCTCTTCCTCAATAGTGCCATATAGAAAGGCACTCTTGACATCCATCTGATAGACTATGAAATCCATATATGATGCAAAGGCCAAAAATAACCTGATAGCCTCAATTCTAGCCACAGGTGCAAAAACCTCATCATAGTCTATCCACTCCTCTTGTTTGTATCCCTGTGTAACTAATCTTGCCTTGTTTCTGATCACAACTCCTCTTTCATCCTTTTTGTTTCTGAAGACCCACTTTGTGCCAATTATCTTTGCCCCATGTGGTAGATCTACCAGAACCCATACTTTTTGCAATTTGAATTGCAACAATTCTTCCTGCATTGCTTCCAACCAACTTTCATCTTCTAATGCTTCAGAGACCTTGGTGGGTTCCTTTTGAGAAAGGAAATAAGCAAACAGACAATGTTGTTGATCTTTATGGTTGACCCTTTGCTGCTTCATAACAAAACTCAAAAGTGCATGAGTTTTTGGTTGTTTCTGCACTATGCTTCTAGTTTGAACTGCAGACTTGGGATCACCAATGATTTGACACTTTGGATGAATGTTGTGAATCCTGAGTGTAGGAATGGGACTTACATCCACTGCAGTGGGTAAGTTGTTGAAGTCAGTAACCACCCCATCATCATCATAAGATGCCTCTTCAAAGATCCCTTCACTTGGCTTATCAAAAAGTCCAAGTACTGGCATCTCAGTATCATCAAAAGCATCATTTGGAGTAGACTTAGGCTCAGCAGAATTAACAAACCCACTACCAGAATTAACAAAGCCATTGCCAGAATTAAGTGAGTAGGTACTGTTAGTCTTTTTCCCAAGATGCTTGTCAGCCAAAGCATTCATTTCATCTCTGAAGGATGGAATATCTTCTGAAATCTTTGTAGGAGAAGCCTCTTTTCCATATGCATGAGGCTTGGTAACTGGTTCCTTCTTCTTTGAGGACTTCTTTGTTCCTTCATGATCTGTATCAAGGTTGATTACAGATATGGGAACAACAATAAGCTCTTCAATCTCCTCTTCTTTGTCAGAAGTATTTGCATCAGAAGTAACTTGAGTACCTGCATTGTTAGTTACTTCTTTGGAACCTGCAAGAGGGTTAGCTTGATTCTACATAGAAACAGGAATATAGTTCATAGAGTCAGTTAAGTAATCAATATCAAACATCCATCTATAGCCTATTCCCTTCACATTAGGTTTCTCCTCAAGAAAATTAACAGGAAGATTCTCTTCTACCCTCTTGGTCACTAAATTGTATACTCTAAAGGCTTTACTATTCAGTGCATATCCCACTAAAAATCCCTCATCTGACTTTCCTTCAAATTTTCCAAGCACACTAAGAGTATCTAGAATTGTAACATGGCATCCAAATGGTCTTATGTAACTAAAAATTGGTTTATGGCCAAATATAAGCTCATAAGGTGTTTTATTCTGAGGTTTGGTCACTCTCACCCTATTGAATATGTAGCAAGCAGTACTGACTGCTTCAGCCCAAAAGGTTGTTGGTAAGAGTGAGTTTGCTAGCATAGTCCTAGCTGCCTCAATCAGGGTCCTGTTCATTCTTTCAGTAACTCCATTCTGCTGTGGAGTTCTAGCATTACTATACTCTTGCTTGATTCCTTTATTACCACAAAATTCAAGCATGCTCCTATTCTTAAATTCTGTGTCATTGTCAGATCTAATAATCTTAACCTTATGATTAAGCTGGTTTTCTATGTGCCTAATAAAAGTTTGAATCAAGTCAGAAGTTGCATCCTTCTTAGACATAAAGAATACCCAAAAAAATCTAGTGCAATCATCAGTAATGACAAGGCAATAGCTAGCATGATCGATACTCTGCACAGAAGTAGGACCAAAAAGATCCATATGCAAGGTGTGTAAAGGCTCAGAGATAAATCTTTCTAACTTAGCCTTACAAGTAGCCCTATGTTGTTTACCCTTGTTACAAGCTACGCAGGTATGGTCATTCTTAAAAACCTTGGAAGGTAAGCCTCTAACTAGGTTATTCTTCACAAGTTTATTTATGTTCTTATAGTTAACATGACCCAACCTTCTATGCCACAATTTAGATTCATAAAAAGTAGCTTTTTTTAATCAAATAGGCAAAACCTTTTGCAGGTTCAGGTTGCTTCATATCAAAGCTGTACATATTGTGTTGTCTTGGGACTTTGAGAAGTATCTGACTTTCATCAGGCATCTTAAAGTCAGAAGTCAACACAAAACATTCAGATTCAGTAAAAAGCACCTTATGCTGCTTATCACAAATTTGTGATATTGAGAAAAGGTTAAACTGCCCAAGTTCTTTTACAAAGGACACATTATCAAATTCTAAATTACCCACAACTATTCTTCCTTTACTAGTGATATATCCTTTGCTACCACCAAAAGTAACAGAACCTCCTTTGAATTCTTGAAAATCCTTTAGATGATCCATGTTACCAGACATGTGCCCTGAGCATCCACTATCAAATATACCTCTATCTCCCATGTTCTTGAGTGGATGTTCCTGCACATAAAGAAGAGAAATTAGTTTCTCTTAAGGACCCATGCCTGTGCAGGCTTGGGTCTGCCTTGTGGATCAACATACTTATATGTCTTGTATGAACATGATCCACTGTTGCTTTGGGATTGGTAGGTAAGTTCATTCTTAAAATGATCCCAAGCCCAACATGCTGAGGCCTTAACAGCAGACCTCCCATTCCCCCTTACAGCATTAGAGTTTGAAATTTGTGTTGTATTCTTAGCAATGGGTCTCCTCACAGGGGAATGTGATTTTGCAAAAGTATTTCTTTGATTATGTGTGTTCACATGTGGTCTATTTACTGGTTGTCTGGGTCTGAATTGATTAAACCACCCAGAATTAACATTTGGCCTCACAGAGTTAAAATTTGTTCTACCAGCATTAATGGTTGATCTACCAGAGTTAACTTTAACATTTGGCCTAACAGAATTAACTTGTGGTCTACCAGTATTTGTTTGTGCTGGTCTGTGAACAAAATTATTTGCATGATTAATCCTGTTTGCATTATTCCAAACTGGTTTAGCATTCACATGACCAGTATTAACACTCTTCTGACTAAGTTCAGCCTCTCTCAACATTCTTTTCTCATGAAAATCACAATCTTTAATTAGATGGCTGAGGCTACCACAAACAAAACATCTTTTAGGAGCAAATGTATAACTTTTCCCTTGCTTTTTTCTCATCCTATCAGATTTTGGTGACCCTTGACTTTTAACAGATTCCCTAGGAGATTTTATGTGTGTATCACAACTAGGTTTTTCTGTATTAGGTTTGGGTGTAGTCACAACTGGTTCACTATGCTTGACAGACTTAGACTCAGAAACTTCTGTTGGTTTACTCTCTGATTCTGATTCAGACTGCTCAGAGACATCTCTAATGGATCCTTCACTGTCATTAGTTTGACAAGTAGAATACTCACTTGATTTGTCATCTGAGTTGGCTGTTTCAGGCATTTGTGGTCCCTTTTTACCATACACAAACAAAGACTCATCAATCTCTTCCTTTTGTTGAGGAGTGTAATCTCCACTTAATGGAGGTGGAACTCCTTTAAAGTTATCAGTTTTTATGAATCTATTGTATCTAGGTTTACCAACAAAGTCATCATCTTTACAAGTAAACACAGTTCTTTCCATTTCTTCCTCATAACTCAAAACCTCACTGTCAGATTTTATTCCATATCCTTAGCCAATTTTGCAAGTTGAGCTCATTTGTGAATCTACTAATCTAAACAGATTTTTATTTGAGTTATTCCATGTGTCTACTTTCTTCTTTAATTCTTCCCTATCTTTTACTGCTTTCATACCAATTCTCCTATATTTCTTGAGTTTTTCATCTTTTTCATATATTTCATTTGCCTGAAAAGCGAGTTTTTCATTTAGGGTAGACTGCTGTTTTTGATAGATGACTATTTGGGCTTCTAAGGTCTTTACAGCACCAGTGTAAGCAATTATTTGTGTTTCCTGGTCATCTATTTGTTTTAATTGCTCATCACACAAAGCTTTAAGACTATTATGTAACTTAATGCAAGTTTTGGAACACAAGGATACCTCATTGCTGGAACCAATGGCCATGAATGCATGATTTGGTTCAGTTTCCTCATCTGTGTGCTCTCCCCAGTTAACTGCACCAGCTTCCAAAGTCAACATGCTCATCTGATTCTTCTCCAGCTTGTTGTCATCTTGAGAGTTAGAATCCTTCTTATCAACAGTCATCTGTGTTTTGCATTCCTTAGCAAAATGACCCATTTTGTGACATCTGATTCTTCCCAGTCTGCTTGTAGAACTTCTTTACTCTTACAGCAATCATGGCTATCTGCCACTTTATATCCATCTCCTCCATGTCTACATCATTAATTTGTTCAAGATCTTCACTAATGAGGTCCTTCTCTTCTGACCTTTTAGCAAAGAGTGAGTAGACCACTTCATCAGCAAATCCTGCTGGAACTTCTCTTTCTCTCATGTTCTTTGAAGAAGTTTCATAACCACCAGAACTAAAACCACCAGAATTAACCTTGGTAGTACTGCCTTTGCTTTGAGAAACAAAAGCAACATTGGTAGCACTTGGAGATGCCTTTAAAGTACCTTGGATTTCACTTTCAAAGACCCGAAGGTTGTTATACAGATCATCAATTGACAAGGTGTCAATTTCAGCTTTCATTCTCATGGACATTGCTAGACTTGACCATTCTTTTGGCAATGATCTGAGAAACTTGTGGTTTGCATCTTCATTAGACACAGCAGTAACATGAGCCTCCAACTGTGAAAGAAGATGTTGGAACCTATCATAACCTTTCTCTAACCCTTCAGAACTAGTCACATTAAATGCTTCAAACTGTTGTTTAAGAACAGCTTTCTGCATCTTCTTGGAGTTAGCATTCCCTCCAAATCTAGTTCTGATAGCCTCCCAGATCTCCTTTGCATCATCCATGCCATGAAACCTTCTTAAGTGCTCCTTGGGAAGTGACATCAGCAAAATGGTCTTTGCTTTTCTCTCCTTTTCAACAGCATGGATCTCTGCCACAGAAACAGGTGGAAGCACTTGACAGTACCATCTTTACCAGTTGAGATTCTCTTCTTTGAATTCCCTTTCTGTATCACCTTCCAAACGTCATTGTCAATGTACTCCAGATAGTGCTCCATCTCCATTTCCCATATATCATATTCTTCCTTCTTCAGCATTGGAAGTTTGATATTTGAAATTGCGGTTGTTGCAGGGATGGCTTGTTGTTTGGGGACAGCAGTTTCTTCTTCCTCATGATTTGAGGCTTCATCATCACTAGGACTAGAAAAATGTTCACTGTTATGAATAGACATTCTTAGGGAGGATTTTGGAGTGATTAGGTGTTTGAGTTTTGTGTTTCTTCTAACTCAGAGTTCCTCTACAAGCTCTGATACCACTTGTTTAGAATCGTTTAGCCCCATCTAGGATATGTTTTACAAACATTATTGACAAGCACAGTGGAATCAAACAAGAACAATAATGTTAAACAAGGTTTAATTATTCAAGGCGCCATCTTTATTGATAATAAACTACCTACTACAAACTACTTAACGTGTACAATCACACGTTACTACTAGACTCTCATTGAAAGATCTACATTTCTGGATACTCACTATGTCGCCTAAGAACCCTTTATAAATAGGGTTTTACAAAATGACCTAGCTTTCACAAGAAGCTAACTATTTATCACAAAATAAGGGTATGCAATACGTTGGATGGGTTGTGTTAAATCTAAAAGGGATGGAGGCTGTTTCTCATCTTTTTATATTCTTCCGAAATCTCTATGGTTATTCTCTTCTAGCCGCCGTTTTTTTCTTACTTTTCCGGCCAAACCAACCCTAATATCGCCTCTCTACCTGGTAATGATCTCTGATTCATTTATTTGGTATGCAATCGAGTCTTTAGGGTTGTGTTTTAATTAAAGAAGTGGCGTGCTTAGGCTTTGGTATTACTTTTTCTGCCCTTTGATCGATCTTATTCTCTAATTATCTGATCGTTCATCTACGATTGGTTATTAGGGTTTGGGATAATCTTTCTTTAAAGGTTTACCATTGTGATTCTGGGCGGTTTTTTCTGTGCTAAACGATTAATAATCCTTCTTGGATTTGGCTTTGTTGATTGTTCCTTCTTGGATCTGGTGTAGTGCTAAACGATTAATAATCCTTCTTGGATTTGGGTTAGTTGATTGTTGCAAGTTAACCTGTTTGGTTTGGTTCGATGCTTGAATGTTCTAAGCTGATGTCAGTTTTGTAAGTGGGTTTAGGAGAGGGTTGTAAGTCAAGTTGTTAGGGATCTTGTTCAAAACCCTAACCTTCACAGATATGGATCCATCTGCATATTATTTGGTCTGTGATAGGCTTCTTGGATTGGGGTTTTTTAACTTTTTTGCTCGTTTATTGGCTGTTAGAACCCTTATTTGTTCTGCTTCGATTATGCTGTGCAGATCTTTTGTTGAGGTGCTAGTATGTTAGGGTTTTGATTAAATATTTGGTAAGTGATGATTCGTATTCCCAGACCTGGTGATGTATGGTGGTCGTTGATTCGGTCCATGTTTTATTGGTCTGTTACACGATTCGTTTGGGTAGTTTGGGTTTGAAAATCATATTATCTTCAAGGGTCTGCTGGTTCTTATGATGCTGGTCCTTGACCGAGTTCCTGGTGTTCACATAGCAGGTCCTTGATACTGGAGGTTAGGGTCTAAATGCTTTATGATACTGCTGTTTCTATTGATTGTTTAGGACCTGGTCTTTATGATATGATATTCTGTAAGTTGGGGCTGGTTATACCCTATGGTTTGTCGATGGCAGCCTCTTGCTACTTGGGTTTCATTCTTAACTGGTGCTAATGAAGCTTGTCATTGTTTGAGGTAAGGGCTGTTCGTTCTGTGTTCAGCTCGTACCATTGTGGTCGATGTTGCTTGCCATAGTTTTTGTTTGCCATAGTTTTGTATTAGACCTGGTCTACTTCTGCTGTTATGTTTATTGGGTCTGATGTACAAGCTTATTGGGTCTGCTGCTGTTCGATTTGCTTGGCGGGTCGAGAATGTGGTGGCTGTAATTATTGCGGATGATGCTATGACTCATACTAAGGCTGAAAGTGTGGTAAATATTAGGATTGTTTACCCTATTACTGAAGAAAGAGTCGTTCACCATGGATATGGTTCTTGGAACCTTGTTTTATTTCATTTAGATTATTTTTTAAATGTAATTGTTACGTAGCTTTTTAGCTTGTTATGATTGTAAGTTGCACATGTATGTGCATTTTTGTCGCCCTGATCGGGCAAGAGATGGGGGATTCACCCTCATCCTTTGTACTTCAACGTTTTTTGGTGTAATGAATTTTACCAGGCAGAAGGCCTTTTACCTAAAAAAACTATTTATCACAATAAGTCCCTATTGTTTCACGATCTTACATTTGGGCATATGTAGTTTTGTAATCATCAAATTATAATTCCCAACAATGAGTCCTTGTTTAAGCCTTGAATCACAAAACCTAGGCGTTTTCATTTTAAAACCCTAAAAAACATGTCGAATTGATATTTTTAGTCATAAGCCCTTATCATAAGCTATAAGCTCGTAAAAGCTAATTATATTAATAAGCCTTAAGCTGCAAAACTCTTTTGGATTCCAAAAATACACTTTGCATGATTTTTGGACTAGTTTTGTAACGTATTCCATGCATAGGGGTATATATTGTAACTTTTGGAAACTTATAAGTATAAGGGTTATTTCTGTAATTTCTCTAAAGATATAAGTATAAGGACCTATTTTGTAAAGTTTTTAAGTTAAAGGTTTAATATATATATATTTATTATATAAAGGACTAATTTTGTAAAAGTTATAACTATAAGGGTATATATTGCCATTTTGAAAACTTAAAGGTATAAATGAGATATTTTTATAAATTAAAATCCTATCTTTTTAATTTAACAATGTATCACATTACTAGGGAATTTCATGTGAGGGGTTTCATTTGGGTATACGTTTTGACGAGTTTGCTGGGTTTACGAGTTAAAGTGCCCTGGATCCTCAAACTTTTACTACATGACCTCTGAATTATGATAGCCCGAACAATTTTACGTTATATCTATAACTAAATGAAACAGAGTTTTGAAACATAAACAAACCAACTAAAGACTTGACATACACTACCTCAGGTTGCGTGAGTAAGCCGTCTAATATTTGAGTCACTTTTGACATCAATCAAATTTCCCTGAACTAAGGTGAGTTCGTAGCCTCACTTTTAAATGCTTTATAAACCCGTGAGGGGGATAAATGCTATAGACCCGAATACAAGTATTTTTCTCCTGATTGATTATTGCACGAGTACCACCTTTTGCCACTATTACTTAAATTTCATAAACCATAATCACTTGCGAGTGAACGCGAATATTGTGGATAGATCTATCTGGAGTGTGACAACTCCCATTGGTTTGCCCCTACCGGGTACCAATTAGCACTATATTTGAGAACAAAGAGGTTAACCTTGGCAAGTTAACCTTACTTCTAGTCACTGATTGGTCTGCAGTACCATCATTGGACTTGGAAATGTTAACGTAGGGTGTCATGAGCTTAGATGCAATAATATTATTTTTCACTATTGGGTGTAACAACTTATCCCACTTGAACTTGTATTCACACTATTACAACTTAAACCTGTGGATTCACTCAAGCTTTGTGTTGACCTTTAAGCATGTTTATCCCAGGTAACTGAGCCTATTACTACCTTATGGCACGGAGTGACATTGGATATGAGGACGTCCAAACCTGTTATCATTCATCTACTTTACTTTTTGAAACGTATCTTAGGGACCTCTGTTAGCAAAAATCTCTCTTTTGCTGCAAAAACTCTGATGAATAAATGAATGATAACTTATCTTTTAAAAACGTCTCTTTTTGAGTCATTTTCTATTATTGTGACTGTGTATCAATGAGATAATATCCCAGATTTAGCTTCCGCTGCTATCTGTGAAAATGGGGGTGTTACAATCCACAACTTCTCCATCCTCAATTTCGGGTTCTGGATCCTCCATCACATGATCACTAAGTTCTAATGGCACATTAAGGTCATTTAATTCAATATAATCCCCTTGAATTTGCTCAAGTGATCTATTTTGGATTAAGGTTTCTCCCATTAGCCTAGCTTCTAAGTCAAGTTCCATGCGCTCTCTTAATCCTAGCACATAAACACTTTTAATAATGCTTTTAATAGGATTATCACATTTAAAAACTAATTTGTCATCCCCAACTCTTAAAGATATCGTTCTTTTAAAGACATCAATTTTAGCATGAGCAGTAGACAAAAATGGTCTTCCGAGCATCAATGGAATTTTGATATCATCAGGCATATCTAGAACAACAAAGTCTATGGGAAAGACAAATTTTTCAATCCTAACTAGCACATTTTTAGCTATACCCTCGGGACATTTCACAGCCTTATCAGCCAATTCAATAATTAACTTAGTGGTAGCTAATTTGCCTAAACCTAAAGTGGTGAAGGTCTTATAAGGCATAACACTAACGCTAGCTCCTAAGTCAGCTAAGGCTTTACTAAAAGACATATCATTAATATGACAAGGTAAAGTAAAACTCCCTGGGTCTTTTTCTTTATGAGGCAAGGCGTTGTGATCAGTTGCAGAGCACCCTTCTTTCATAGTAGCCTTGATCTCCTCTTGAATTCTTGACTTTTCCTTGAGTAATCTTCTTAAACTGATTGAAGAGTTAAAGAAAAACTTTGGCTTTTCAGCGTTAGCAGCATCCAACAATCGTCCAAGAAAGGGCACATTAGGCGCCACTTCTTCAGTGGCGGTGATCGCCTTGACATGATCTCTTGGATTTGTCTTAGTTGAGCCAGGTAAGCTTCCAGATCCCCTTTCTTAAAGTACGTTGCTTATTTGACCAATTTTAAGTTCCAATGCTTTGATCGAAGCTCCTTGATTTCTGATGGAAGCATCGGTTGAAGAACGAATTTCTTTGATCAAAGCCGCTTTTTCTTCATATCTTTTTGCAGCATCAACCATGAGTTGCTTCATGGATTCTTCCAAAGCTTGTCTTTTTTCTTGATATGATGAATTTCCGTTGTCCCTTTGGTAGAATCCTGGAGCAGCTGCTCTATACCTTCCTGATGGCTGAAATAGCTGGCCAAATTAAGTATAGTATGCTTCTTCAAGTGTCTCTCCTTCCTTCTTGGATGGACAATCTTTAGTGTAATGGGGTCCATTACATAATTCACAACCAACCTGAGCAGCATATACTTTCTCATCCATCTTCTTCAGATCTTTACTAAGCTTGTTCAACTGAGCTTGAATAGCAACGTACCCATCAGAAGTATCGCTGCTCTTAGATCTAGTAGAGGTTCCATCATGCCACTTTTGAGAATGATCAGCCATTTCTTGGATGGCTTTCTTAGCATTGGTAGCACTCATCTGAGGTACAGCCCCCTTTGAATCCAAAATCTAGCGAATAGGCACATCCAGACCCTGATAAAACAAAATCACCTCCTGCATAGTAGTTAGATAATGTTGAGGACATTTCAATAATAGATCTTTGAATCATTCCCAAGCCTGATAAAGAGTCTCATTGAGCTCTTGCTTGAAGTTATTGATAGCTTCCATCTTCTTAGCAGTACGAGCAGGTGGACAGTACTTCTTCAAAAACTTCTTCTTCAAGTATTCCCACTCAGTAATTGAACCAGCTGGTTCATTCTTTAGCCACCTATTAGCAGCTCCTATAAGTGAAATAGGGAAAACACGAAGCATTAGTTGATCAATAGTCACATCCTTAGTTGTAAACAAATCTGCTATCTCAAGGATCCTTTCCACATGCTCATTAGCATCTTCATGCTCCGATCCACTGAAGGTGTTTTCACGCAACTCCTTGAGAAATTGACCTTTCAACTCAGACTTGGCCTCTTTGTCAAACTTAGGCCTAGCAACACCCGAACCATAGTCTTCTCCGGTCTTAGTCATGTATTCCTCCATAGTAGGTTCCGTCATTGTTTCTGTGATTCCTTGTTCAAACTGAGATTCTTGATCAGAAAAGTAATCAAGCTCTAATGAACTCGAACAATCAAGGCTTGTGGTCCTGAATAGTTTCCTAAGCGAATGAAAAGCTTGTTCAGGTTCACTATAAGGTTTAACGAGGTCTTTAGTAGAACTCCTGGTCATGCACTTCCTGAAATCAACACAAGAGCATCAGTAGGATAGGTTGGAGAAAGTGTAATAACAAAAAACTAATAACGAAAATGGAATATGAAAAATAAAAGTTGCTGATATCTGCAGACGATACACCGTATCCAGAATCCTGGGTACGTCGTATGTTCTCTTCGTAAAAACAAATCAGACTTTTATTAGAAAAGTATACACCGTGTTGATGGGAATCAATGCGTCGTATTCGTTAATTTTCAAATCTGTTTATATAAAATAAATACGCTGTGTACGCGAATGCGTATATGCCGTACGTTTGTTATATTTCAAAATATAATCTTTTTAATTAATACGCAGTATCAAGGTAAATCAATACACCTTAATATCATGGCTTTTTAGGGTTTAAAAATTTCTGATTAAAAACCGAATACGCTGTATCCAATAAATTAGATACGTCGTACTCGATTTTTTTTTAATTTGATACACTGTATATAAAATAAAAATGCAATACGCCATATCTAATAAATTAGATGCGCCGTATCGTTTAGTTCAGCATAATAACAGCAGATAGTAATTATACATAAAAGTTGAAAAACGGAAAACAAACAAAAATACAGAAAACAAATAAGCAAGAAAACAATAAATATGCAGAAAATATAATGAATGCAGAAAACAAATACACAACAAAGTTAGTAAATTAAAAACTAAAAATCAAAAACTAAAAAGGTTAAAAACTAAATTAAAATATTAACTAATATTGAAGTATTAAACAATTCACTCCCTGGCAGCAGCGCCAAAACCTTGATGTGTAGTTTAGTATAGGTTTTTATTGTTATCAAGTTTTTTATTTATATTTAGCCGACTTAACCTATAACAAAAACTAACGGGCAGTGTACCCGATCAATGTAGCCTATAGAGTGTCAATCACTAAGAGTGGAATGTTAACACCTAAGTATCTATCAGTATTTTAATCCTAAAGTTAGTTCTAATTAAGCCTAATCTAACGCAAGGGGGTTTTCAGCCTGAGAGACTGGCACGATGAGTAGATTAAGTTAAACAGTAAATTAAACTAATAAGGCGATAGACACACACGTACACAGATAGAAAACAGATACAAATAAGAGGCCTGGCCAATAGTTAGGAAGATTTGTCACCCGTTTAATTGCTTAGCTGTATAAGATGAGTACTAAAACCTATTCTCTCTCAGTGGCTTCTTACGTGTATGCGTATATCATTCCAATGTGTAGATCCAGTCTAAACGTCTAGATTTCGAGTATTAAGTCTTCTCAACGGACTAATCATGTCACGATTAATCAGATCTCCGCATAAAGTCCACCTTAATGATTAGTAAGTTTATATATTATTTATCCCTTTTGTAGGCTTACATTAACTATACAAACGATGTTAATGAAGTAATTGTGCGAGCCTAAGGTCGATAAGGCACGATAAACTTGTATAGGTAATCAAAACATACGCATAAGGATCCAATAAAACATCAAATACTCTTTATAAAAGCTGGAAACAATTAAGTCTGATCAAATTGTGAAAAAGACACTAACTCAACGATTAAAAGATTGCTAATATAAATTAAACGAATCTTCCTATGAATTAAAGTACTAGCAGGACATTCTTATAGCTCTAAATTCTTCTTTCTGGTTGTGTCTTATGTTGTCTGGTCGTCGCCTATGTGTGGTAAAATTGTGTATGTCGAATGGCAGACAAATGGGGTATTTATACATTCTGATAACAGGATCGATACGGCGTATCTATTGAGTTGATACGCCTTATCTAGGTAACTTCGCGTGGGGTCCAAGATTATTATATTCTGGAATATTCGTACACCGCCATAGGATACGGCGCACCTTCAATCTTCATACGGTGCATGTTCTTCAATATCTTGGATTAATCTGGTGAAGTCTTGAGATTGATACGCCGCATCTCTGAAATGTCATGCGGCGAATCTAGAGTAGGATGAGTCAGATCTTCTTACGTTGACCAAGGTTTCATATACAGCGCATGGAAATCCATGCGGCCTATGCTTCAAAGTCAGGCAATGGTATTCATAATTGTCTAAGTCTTGATGTACGGTGTATCTGTCTAGAATGATACGGCGTATCTTCTTTCAGTTCAGTAGAATTTTTGTGGAAAACTAGAGGGGGGGTTGAATAGTTTTACCTGTTTTTCGTTTGTTATAAAAGTTTACTTTGTGAAAAACTTTGATTCAATTGTTTGTGAAATCAAGCGACAACAATATGAATACTAAACTATACTATTGAGCATAAATAATAAAAGTAAAGAGTAAGAGATGAAAAGATCAAACCAAGGCAAAGAGATTTATAGTGGTTCGGTAACAAAGCTCTTCTTCACCCTACTCCACTCCCCGAGTACCCAACTCGAGAGTTCTAAGCAGTATGTCAACAAACTCCCTTCGGGCGGAGAAAACCATACAACGTCGCTTATCACGATTTCTGACACTAAGCTAAATGTCGAGTACTAATCTAGCTAGTACCAATCTTGTTGAGAATTAAACCAACAGTTAGTACCGCCAGGTTTGAAGTTTCAACTGCTGAAGGTTAATACTAGCAGTACTAACTTAGTTAGTACTGTTAGCACAAATGGTTAGTACTGCTTATGTGTTGAAGACACACGTGTGAGAAGATAAGTATACAAAAGATTTAGTGTATATTCTATATAGTTAGATTTATACGCCCTTGTGCTATAAAAGGAGGTCCTAGGTTAGGTTATCAATATCTCTGTCAGTCGTATTGCATTGTAAAAGCTTCAAGGTGTAACCATAGTGATATTCAGATCACTCGTATTATTCTTAATAATATTGAAGCTGTTTGGTTTATTCTTTGTTCATACTTACATTCATACATCACACAAACATAATCTTCTAAGTGTTAGCTAGTAAATTCCGTGTGTTTAGATCCTCACAAGTGGTATCAGAGCCAGGTTCTGATACTTTGATTTAGAAGATCCAAAGAAAAACTATCTTTACTCAGACTAAGCTAATGGAGATGGAGAACACTCAGTCCAACATTGCTGCTAGGCTTCCAAAACTCAAACTCAATGATTATGAGATGTGGAGGTTAAGGATAGAGCAGTTCTTTCAGGTTCAAGATTATGCTCTTTGGGAGATCATTATGTATGGTGATTCTTACAAGCCAGGTTTTACAATAGAACAAATTGAAGGCAAGACTGTTCAAAAGCAGAATACTGGTCCAGTTACAAATGATGAACGGATATAGAAGAAGAATGATTTGAAGGCTAGAAGTTTGCTGCTGATGACTCTTCCTGATGATCAAATGCTTGCTTTAGTAAGTATACTACTGCAAAGTCCTTGTTTGAAGAAATCTGTGCAGTGTTTGGTGACAATGAAGTTACCAAGAAGACACAGAAAACATTGTTGAAACAAAGCTTTGAAAACTTTACCTCAACTAGCAATGAGACTCTTAATCATATGTTCAAAAGGCTGCAGAAGATTGTTACACAGCTGACTATCTTAGGTGTTGAGATAGACAAGGAATATCTCAACATGAAGTTTCTGAGAAGTCTACCTTCAGAGTTTAATACTCATGTTATTGTCTGGATGAATAAGCCAGAAGTTGAAACTATGAAGCTTAATGATCTTTACAACAGTTTCAAAATTGTTGAACAAAGATTGAAGAAGTCTGGAAGTTTAAGTACCAGTTCTGGGAATATGGCACTTCTGTCATCTTCCAACATTAGCAAGACAGAGGAAGTAGATGATGATGATGGTGTTTCTACTGCTAGTTCATAGAAGAATGTTGCTGGACTTGGAGACTCTACATTCTATGCATTCATATCTAGTCAAACTAGTGGTTCTCCTTTGACTCATGAAGACCTTGAGCAGGTGGATGATGATGACTTGGAGGAGATGGACATCAAGTGGCAGGTTGCTCTTCTTAGCATGAGGGCTAAGAAGTTTTGGCAAAGAACAGGGAAGCAAATTACCATCAATGGTAATGAGACTGCTGGGTTTGACAAGAAGAAAGTGGAGTGTTTCAATTGTCACAAATTGGGACATTTTGCAAGAGAGTGCAGAATTCCAAGGAAGCAGGATAACAGAAGCTCATGGTATAAGCAAGACAGGAAGAAGGAGCCAAATGTGGAAGAACCAAAGGCTATGCTGGCTATTGATGGTGCTAGCTATGATTGGAGCTTCATGGCTGATGAAGAGGAAGCACCAACAGAAACAGCAATGGTGGCAACAGAGTTTGCATTGATGGCTTTCTCAGACTCAGAGGTACAATCTACAAAAAGTTGTGCAAAATCATGCAGTGCTTTAAAAGAATGTGAAAGGCTTAGAAAAATGTTTGATGATGAAAGGATAGAATTACACAATGCCAACTATAATCTAGCTAATCATAAAAGAGGCATATTTGTTTTAGAAGCACAACTAGAACACTATAGGGAAAATGAGTCTAAGTACAATGATGACATAGCAGTATTAAAAAGAGATTTAGACTACAAAATTGCTGTTAATGAGGCTCTTAGAGATGAACTAGAGAAACTCAAAAAGGCTAATGAAAATGTTAAGATAACTGTTGATACATTAGCTTATGCCTCTGATGGACTTAACAAGATTTGGGAAGCTCAGGTAGTAAATAAAGCTAAGTCTAGTGTAGGTTATAAGTCTGTTCCTCCACCATACAGAGGTGTTCCTTCACCTCCAGGTATTGACCTAGCACACACAGGATTAGATGAATTTCATGAGCCTAAACTTGAGTATGGTCCTAAATCTACTGAGATTCCTAAGTTAGAAGAAGTGTTTGAGAATGCTAGTGATTCATCCATTGTTAATGAAATTGTGTCTGAGAATACGAGTAAAGAAGAAACCACTGTACCAAATGTGATTAAGGAAGTGGTTAAAGATGAAGTTGTCACATCTAGAAAACAGGTCAAACAATCTAGGTCACCAGTTAAGTATGCTGAGATGTATAGATATACAAATAGGTCTCCAAGTCCTAGGGGTAACTAGAGGAATTGGAACAATTTAAAATCTCAACAACTTGGTAGTGATTTTGTGATGTTTAACAAAGCATGTTATATTTGTAGAAGTTTTGATCATTTGCATGCTAAATGTGATTACCATCAGGGAAGAAGGGTGGTATTTGGGAAAACAAGGGTGAATGAAAACAATTTTCAAAGGAATTCAAACCCTAATGTAAACAGCAACATGATTCCCAGAGCAGTTCTAGTAAAGTCTGGCACCAAAACACATTCTACTGCTAGACCAAATAAGACTGCTTACCCAAAACAACCTGTTTCAAGTGCAAAACCAATAACAACTTTTGTTAAAACAGCACAAACAGGTAAAAGGTCCTTTTATGAGAGAAGGGTGGTTCACAATTAAAAATGGGTACCAAAAGTTAAAACAACTGAGCCAGCAGTTACTACTGCTAGGCCAAAAGTTTCTACTGTTAGGCCAAAAGTTTGTACTACTAGGATTGTGAACACCAACAAGGAAAACATGGGAAATGCTGTCAAGGCCTCAGCACGTTGGGAATGGAGACCTATCAAACCCAATGGTGCATCAATGACTTTTAATAAATATAACTATATTGATGCACGAGGTAGATCTAAGTCTGTGATGGCTTGGGTCCCCAAAAGGAACTAATTCCTTTATTATGTGTGAAGGAACATCCAAATGCTAAAGAAGAAGATCAAGGATACTCAGATAGTGGATGTTCAAGACACATGACTGGCAACATGTCCTACCTCTCAGATTTCACACCTTTTGATGGACAATATGTCAGTTTTGGAAGTGGTATTGGTGGTAAAAATTTTGGTAAAGGTACAATTAAGACTGGAAATTTGGACTTTGAAGATGTGTACTTTGTAAGAGAACTTAAGTACAATCTCTTTAGTGTCTCACAGATGTGTGACAAGAAAAAGAAAGTTCTTTTTACTTATACTAAATGCCTTGTCCTTTCTAAAAATTTTAAGTTACCTGATGAAAGTCAAGTATTACTTAAAATTCCTAGAAAAGGCAACTTATACAGTATTGATATGAAGAACATTGTTCCTAAATAAAATCTTACTTGTTTGCTTGCAAAAGCCACATTGGATGAGTCTATGCTATGGCATAGAAGACTTGGTCACACTAATTTTAAAACCATTAATAAGATTGTAAAAAATGGTTTGGTAAGAGGTTTGCCTCAAAAACGATTTGAAAATGACCAAACATGTGTTGCCTGTCTTAAGGGTAAGCAACACAGAGCTTCTTGTAAGCCCAAGACCCTTAACTCTATTACTCACCCATTATATATGCTTCATATGGACTTGTTTGGTCCTACTTCTGTGAGTAGTATTCTTCATAAGAAATATTGTCTTGTTGTAACTGATGATTATAGCAGGTTCACATGGGTTTTCTTTCATAGAACTAAGGATGAGACAGCTAGTATCCTTAAGACTTTTATAACAGAGGTAGAAAACCTAGTTGATAAGAAGGTGAAAATCATCAGGTGTGACAATGGGACAGAATTCAAGAATAGAGTTTTGGATGACTTTTGTAGAGAAAAAGGTATTAGGAGAGAATTTAGTGTTGCTAGAACTCCTCAGCAAAATGGGGTTGCTGAGAGGAGAAATATGACATTAATAGAGGCTGTTAGAACCATGTTAGCTGATTCAAAGCTACCCATCACTTTTTGGGCTGAAGTAGTTAATACTGCTTGTTATGTGCACAATAGGGTTTTAATAGTGAAATCTAAAAACAAGACACCTTATGAGCTATTTAGGGGTAGATCACCTACCTTAGAATTCATGAGACCATTTGGCTATCATATTTCTATTCTCAATACCTTAGATCATTTGGGAAAATTTGATGGTAAATCAGATGAGGGTTACTTAGTTGGATACTCAATGGTTAGTAACGCTTTTAGGGTATAAAATTTAAGAACCAAGAAGATAGAGGAAAACCTGCATGTAGAGTTTTTGGATAATAAATCTAATGTTGCAGGTGCTGGTCCAACATGGCTGTTTGATCTTGATTCTTTAACCCATACTATGAATTATGTACCAGTTGTTGCAGGTACAGATACTAATGATTTTGCAGGTTCAGAAGAATATATTGATGTTGATGAACCAAGCAGGGAGAAAGAAGATGACCAAGATCATATAGTGATGCCAATTTGGGACTTAACTGGGGATGATTTTACTTCAAAGAATGGTGATCCACAACTATCTAATGAAGATGGAAAGGAGGGTGGTGCATATTTGAATACTGCAGAAGATGTGGATGTTCAAAATAAAGAAACTCCTGAAAGCAGTACAAATGGAGTTAGTACTGCTAGGCCACAAGTTTGTACTGCTGGACCAAATGTACACACCATTGATCCAACAGTTAACTCTGATTCTCAGGATGAGCAAGCTAATGAAGTAGAATTTTACAACATGCCTATCACATATGAAGTTCCTCAGACTCCCAAAGCAACAGTTCACAAGAATCATCCACTTGAAAATGTGATTGGAGATATACAGTCTGGTGTGAAGACCAGAAGACAGACTCAAGAACCAGATCATCATGGTTTTCTTAGTGTTGTGTATGAATCAAAAGACCATGAAGATAAAAATGAGTGTCTGTTTGTATGCTTTTTATCACAGATTGAACCCAAGAATGTGCTCAAGGCATTAGAAGACTCAAGCTGGGTAGAAGCTATGCAAGAAGAGCTTCTTCAGTTTAAGATTCAGAAGGTTTGGGTGCTTGTTGATTTGCCAAGGGGCATGAGGGTTATTGGTACTAAGTGGGTCTTCAGAAATAAGAAAGATGAAAGAGGAATTGTGATAATGAACATGGCAAGGCTTGTAGCTCAGGGTTATACACAAGAAGAAGGAATTGATTATGAAGAGGTTTTTGCCCCTGTTGCAAGAATTGAGGCAATAAGACTTTTTCTAGCTTATGCTTCTTTCATGGGTTTCACGGTATATCAGATGGATGTGAAGAGTGCATTTCTCTATTGCACAATTGAAGAGGAGGTATATGTTTCTCAACCTCCAGGTTTCATTGATCCTGATCATCCAGACAAAGTTTATAAGGTGGTGAAAGCTCTATATTGCTTGCATCAAGCTCCAAGAGCTTGGTATGAAACCTTAGCTGCTTATCTTTTAAAGAATGGGTTTCATAGAGGCAAGATTGATCAGACTCTTTTTATCAAGAAGAACAAGGGTGATATCTTGTTGGTTCAGGTATATGTAGATGATATTATTTTTGGTTCTACAAAGAAGAAGATGTGCAAGGAGTTTGAGAAGTTGATGAAAGATCAGTTCCAGATGAGCTCTATAGGTGAACTCACTTTCTTTTTGGGGCTACAAGTGCAGCAGAAATCAGATGGAATATTTATTAGCCAAGATAAACATGTTGCTGATATTTTGAGAAAATTCCAGTTTAGTGATGCTAAAGTTGCTAGCACACCTGCTGACAAGGATACACATTTGCTCTTGAAAGATGATAGTGGTGAAGTTGTTGATGTACATACCTACAGGTCCATGATTGGGTCCTTGATGTATCTCACTTCATCAAGACCTGATATTATGTTTGCTGTATGTTCTTGTGCAAGGTTTCAAGTCACTCCAAAGGTGTCTCACTTGATAGCAGTGAAGAGGATTTTTAGGTACCTTAAAGGTCAACCTAATTTAGTTATGTGGTATCCCAAAGAGTGACCATTTGATTTGGCGGCATACTCAGACAGTCACTTTGCTGGTGCTAGTATGGATAGGAAGTCAACAACAGGTGGTTGTCAGTTCCTAGGATGCAGACTGATATCATGGCAGTGCAAAAAGCAAACTATGGTGGCCACTTCTACTACTGAAGCTGAATATGTGGCTGCTGCTAGTTGTTTTGCTCAAGTACTTTGGATTCAGAATCAGTTACTTGACTATGGGTAAAATTTCTTGCATACAATTATTTTTATTGACAATAGCAGTACAATGTGTATAATTAAAAATCCAGTTCAACATTCTAAAACTAAACACATAGAGATTAGACATCATTTTATAAGAGATTGCAATGAGAAAAGGTTAGTTCAAGTTGTCAAAATTCATACTGATGACAACTATACTGACTTATTCACTAAAGGTTTTGATATGGGGATGTTTCAGTACTTGGTTGCAGGTATTGGAATACTCAACCCTTAAAATTCTAAAATCTAAGTGTTATTCTTTCACGAATTTGGATTAGTACTGCTTGTATTGTCAGTAAACTTGCTATGTATAGTTTGTAGTCTTTGAATAATTTTTATACTGCTTGTATTAAGTTGTTAGTCATATATGATAACAGTCAAATGGAAATACTTTGGTTTGTGTTTTCTTGGTTTTGGACTAACAATTGCAGGATGATTAAGCAATTTGAGTGCTTTGTGTTTTGGACTGTATGCTGATGTGGATCTTGAAGTGTGTAAGCTGAACACACAACAAATGGTTATTGGTTCACCATGTCTAATCCACATAAGAACTAACTAGTCCAGAGCAAACGATTTCTGGTAAAGACTAATCAAGTCCGTTTATGGTTGATAGTTTACCAAAAACTATATGGTTATCAACTCACCATACTTCACAGTTAAGAGTTGTCTAGTCCAAAGCAAATGGCTATTGGTAAAGACACATCAAATCCGTTGATAGCTGATAGTTTGCTCAAAACTATGCATGGGCAGTCTATTTTAAACTAATATTATGTTTCTACTGCTTTTTAAAATTTTTGAGAAAAAGTTTGTACTGCTAGTTCAAAGTTAGTACTGCTAGTGCAAACTTTGTACTGCAAAGAAAAGTCAGTTACTTCCCCATAAAACAATTTTACCTACTTCTTGCCTGCAACAAAAAGTGTTTCAAAATATGGCAATGGCAACTCAGGGGTGGAATGGGGAAGTAACACCATTATTTCATGATATGATTGCTCAGATTCAACAGGTATAGGGTGAAGGGTCAGTTAACCCAACTGAGCCCCAACACTCACCTATTGTGGTTCCAGCAATAACACATACCCCACCTGTTACACAAACTTATAGGGGAAGAACCAGAAAGGAAACTATGGTATCTCAGCCTAGTTCTCCTCCTCATACCTTTGTAGCAGATGAGGCTACCATTCTTGGTAGTATGGATGGGGCTAACACTATTTCTCTTAGCTTTGATGTAGGACAGGCCAGTGTTACCATAATTAAGACCCCTACCATGGCAACATCTAATGTGCCAAGTCCTCCAAGACTTGACACAAGTGATGTAACCCCAAGCCACATGGAACAATTGGGTGGTTCAGGAGTACTTCCTAGTCCAACTAGGGAAGAAACTGAATCTTTGCCCAAAGATGCACCTCTCCCAGCAAGTTACACAGCTGGAAGTGCTAAGGGTAGTATGCAATATAATGAATTGATGGCACTATGTACCACATTATCTAACAGGGTTCTTGTTTTGGAAAATGATTTGAAGCAGACTAAGGCCCTTTATGGACAGGTGTATGCTAAGTTGGTTGTCAAAGTCAAACAACTCCAGGAAAAAGTCAAGAAGTTGAAAGCTAAGAAAAGAACTTCAGTCATTCACTCAACCAGTTCAAGTTCTGTTGATTCTGATGATGACCACAATGGTGGAAATTCTTCCAAACAGGGGAGGAAATCTGCAGGAATTCAGGGGAGGCAGCTTGATTTTGAAGAAACAGGTGTATACTGTTTATTCAAGATTGTAGAAGCTACTCAAAATTACGTTGTACGAATAATAAAAACGCACTATTGTAGAAGATAAAGAGAAAGAGCTATGGGTAGAACTCAAAAGACTGTATGAACCAGATCCTAAAGACATATATTGGAAGTTTGCTGCTCATTCACTTCACACTATCTAGAAGTTGTATGAAAATGGAGTTCATCATGTTTCTACACAAGAAGGTTCAGACATCTTTATGTTAGCAGAACTAGAATATTCTCTCAGCGCAAGTGTTCTTACTGTGATGATTTCTTCAAAACTAAGGGTTGAAGAAAACACTGAGATGGCTCAAGATTTATTGTAGAGAAGTAACAGAGAAACTCAGGCTCTAAGGAAAAGGAGTTGAGTGTTTGGAAGAATCCCCTCCATCATCAAAGTTGGAGTTTAATTGAAGAAACTTAGTGATTTGCAGAGAAATCATAAGTTTAGGGGAGGATTCTTGTGAGGATCTTTGAAACACACGCCTTGTGTTAGAGATACTTTGAATATATGCAAAGTAGCACGCGGAATTTACTACTAAGTACTTAGAAGAGTATAATATTGTGATGTTATTAATGTATGATGAAACAGTAAAAGTATGAATACAATGATTAAACCAAACAGCTTCAATATTATTGATTATAATACGAGTGATCTAAGTATCACTAGGGTTTACAACCTTGAAGCTTTTCACAAAAATATGTACGACTAAGATATTGATAACTTAACCTAGGACCTCCTTTTATAGCACAAGGAGTCCTTCACAAGATAACTATAACATGCACAATATTCGTATAAATCTAACTATATAGAATATACACTAAATCTTTTCTATACTTATCTTCTCACACGTCTGTCTTCAACACATAAGCAGTACTAACCATTTGTGCTAGTAGTACTAACTCAGTTAGTACTGCTAGTATTAACCTTCAGCAGTTGAAACTTCAAACCTGGCAGTACTAACTGTTGGTTTAATTCCCAACAAATCTCACTCACGATCTACATGATCCTTACTAGTCACACAATCTACATGATCCACACGATCTACTCTTGATCCACTTGATCAACACACAAGCTACAAGAGATCTCCGAGATCTCAACAAGATCACTATGATCCACGCACACAAGCTAAACAAAGTATGAACAACTTGATGTATGCCTAGATACAACAAGTTTGTAACAAGTGTTACGAGTGCACTATACTAATACTACAACACCTTAGGAAAATTCTGGCCGCCACTTTCTTAAAACTTCCGGCCACTCTCCCTTCCTCAACCGCCTCTCTACCTATTAACAATCTCTGATTTGTTCATTGGTATGCAATCGGTTGTATAGGGTAGTGTTTTTCTTGAAAGTGGTGTGCTTGGCAAACCTTTTCATACTGATCGCAATTTATTCCTAGGGTTTGTCAAGATTGGTCGGTTTCAACACATACCAATCTGGTTCTAATTGTTTAATCCTCTTACATGGGTCGGTGGTTATTATTAATGGTATTGGTTGATTACTATATTATTTATTCGCTTTGGTGCTTGCATGTGATCTGTACTTATTATCGTGGGTTATATAATATTACATTGTGTCGATACATGTTCTATTATTTAATCTATCTTCACGTGATTTCCATGCTACTTTTTTTGGGTTTTAGCGATCATTGGAATAACCATTTATTGGTTTTTCTGCTGGTCTTTGCATCGATCTGAACTATACCTTCGAAACCCTATTAGGGTTTCTTATTTATCTATCGATGGTACCTGTTTGTGCTACTGAACGTGAACCTGTTTTGGGTTTCTTTGGCGATGGTAAGTTCAAATACAGATGGAAGTTATATGGACATGGGTTTGGAGAGATGTAAGTCAAGTTTTGAGGGAACCTTGTTCAAAAACCCTCCCTTCACTGATCTGTACGCGCATAATTTATTATTTGGTCATGTGATCATTCTATGATGTTAGGGTTTAACCCTTGTTGCTGGTCTATGCATTCATATGTATAACAGATCTGGAAATCAATCAGACCTGGAGGTATTATTAGACCTGTTGTTGTTGTCTTGGAAGTTAGGGTTTGTGGAACCCTATATGGTCGTTTTTTCTACTGGGTACTTGAGAAGAGTTGTTGATCTGCTATTCCCATACCTAGTGGTGTCCTTATTTCTCATCAGACCTGGTGTTTCAGTATCGCATGGAAGTTAGGGTTTGGAAAACCGTACCCTATTTTTGTATGTTATTTCAAGGACGAACAGGTTCATGTACATTGATGTTGTTGGATTGTGATGTGCTACATTCATGGTCCTAACATTTACTTAGGTTCTGGTCGTCATTAATGTAAGTTAGGGTTGTTTAACCCTATGATCATTTCCAAACGGGTCCTATTGTATTGTTTATGGGTTTGCTATACGAGTGTCCTATTGCTTGTGTTGCTGCTGTTCTATACGATGGGTTAGGATCTGCTCATGGAGGTGTTTGGCTGTTCGCAATTGATTTGGACGTGCCATGCTAATGTGTTACGAAGTTTGCTAATTGTTTCGCTAAGGTGTATGGTGCTCTCTCTTTGGTTCAGCTATACGGACGTTTGCTTGGTGGCAATGGTGGTTTGTGCTGGTACAAGTCCTTGGATACATGCTTGGGTGGCTGAATATTCGGACTTGTGGTAAGTCGTGTGGAGTCCTATGGTATGGGGTTGTGGATTGTCGTTTGTGGTCATTCCTGCCATACTATATGTGATTTCTATTCGTGAAAGTTAAGGTGGATTGCCATAATGAGTTAGAAGGCTCAAGTGCTTGTACTTGAGTATTATTGTAATGTCGTATTTACTTGTGGTCATTTTTGGTAGTTCATTTTGTTTAGTTATTGGTATGTTATGTAAGTTATAAGAATGGCATGTCATTCTTATATAGTGGTAGCTGCTAGTGTCCAAAGGGACTGAGATGAGGGAACTCACCCTCGTCCTTTGTACTTTAATGTTTTTTTGGTTAATCTATTTACCAGGGTGCAGGATTACTCCCCTTTACCCAAAAAAAACTACTACAACACCTTGTATCTTCTTGATACTTTGTGTTCTTCTCTTGCACTAGTAGAGGAATGAAGGTGATCACTTGGTTGAATGAAAGGATCACTCTTTAAACAAAAGAAAACTATCTAAATGATCAAGGGAATATATGTGTGATAGAAGATTTAAACTCAGAAAGTTTTGTGTGAAAAAGGATGCCTAAAAATTGTGAAATGGACTGGTATTTATAGGCAATAAAAATTTGACCGTTACAGGGGTACGGTACCACTAAATACCCGACAGTACCACTAAATTTAGTGGTACCGTCCCAGACAAAGACGCTCCAATTTTTGTTTTTAGTGGTGAACGTTTATTTGGGGAAGTTTGGAGCTGTTTTGGGGGGAAAATAGCTGTTGGATAATATAAACTTATTTTTCCAAATAAAACATTTCTTTTTAATTCAAAAATAATTTCTAAAATGTATTTTTGAAAAAATGTTTTGTCCAATTTAAAATGTGAAGTTTGAAACACAAATTCACTTCTTTGATCATTTGTCAAGTTGTAAATTGTTTGTTCTTACCTAGAGTGATTTACGTAGAAACGGGATATTTCGACTAAAAACTTGTTTACGTTAATTTTAACGTAATGTAATTTTATATTTTGTTATCATCAAAACTTAGAGGTGTCGAAAAATAGAAATAATGTTTTTAGACATTATTTGTATCAACAATATCCCCCTTTTTGATGATGACAAAACATAAACTCATTTTAGGTGAAAAATTAATTTTAACAAGTTTTTAATATGAGTTTATATCCCATTTCTCCCCCTTTTTTTCGAAGCAAAAAGACCACTAAGGCTCCCCCTTGATACATGCTCCTCCTCGTTTGGAGGGCACCAAGGAATCGAGCAATGGTACTTGCTACAAAACAAAGTTAGATTAAACATATACAATATCTAACATGTAGCAACCAAGACACATATCCAACCAAAGAAAAATATACTAAGTAACAAAAGAAATCAATCCAACCACAAAATAAAGAAACAAGCCCATTCATTCATAACATAAGAAATGAACACACATAAGGTGTGATTACAACAAGAAAATAAACTACATGAAGAAGCACATAAGATTCTTTAGTGACTTGAGAGGTCCTAAGATTTGCTTCTTGAGTCACAAGAGGGGTCCTAATGGTATATTCTTGAAAACTAAACATAAATATGTTTAGTTGGATGGGCTATGGGTTGGTGGAGGAGGTGGTATGATGCGCTCTTGGGGTGGAGTCAACAAATGTTCAACATAGGAGAACATGAAGTAAAGCTTTTAAGGAGAAGATGAGGTTACGGTTGTGGAGACAACATAGGCAATTTGTACTATGTATGTCAACCGGTTGAAGTTGAACGGGTTGACCCATGATAGGAGATGGTGGAGGTAGTGAGAGTGAGGGTAAGGATGAAGTAGGCATTGCATAGTCCAATGGGGTGATGGGTGAGAGAGTGAGTGTCATCTCCATAGAGGATAGACGAGAGTTAAATGAGGAGGAGGAAGATGAGGTAAATCCATTGGAGGATGTCTTAGATGGAGCATTTGGTGGTGAAGGAGAACTAGGGGTGCTTTGGGAAGGTGGTGTTTTTGCTCCATCATTATCATCATGAGTCAAGTCAATGATCATGGTGTCATTTGGTGGTGTAAACTTGATTTTGGAAGGTGATTTCATTGAGATCCTAGGTTTCTTTGAGATGTGATTTGTTGATTTGTGAGAAGAAGACATGGTGGATGAGTAATTGAGGTTGAAGATGAGATGCAAGAAATGCTTGCAATGGTGAAGCCTTATATAGGCAAGAATGGTGAGGATTAGAATTAAAGTGAATGACGGTGTTCTATGGTATATGAAGGGAATCTTAGGGTCAAGGTGGTTTGCAAAACATTGCAGGTTTTGAGGTTAAGGATGCAGGAATAAGCAGTGAATAGTGAAAATTCATCAAACAAGGCGACGGTACTACTAAATACCCCATGGTACCGTTAAATTTAACGGTACTGTGACCTGGGTTGTCACGAATTTCCATGTTCTGCAAGTTTTTGAGCATCTAGGAAAGGTGTTTTTAGGGGGACTATTTGCAACAAATCCTAGTTCCTCAAACCAGTAAAGATTAATTTACCAAAAGTAACCCATACTAAACTACTCCTAGCAATCAAAGGTTAACATGCACATTTCTAAATTAAGCTACAAGCATGCAATCAAAAAGACAAATAAGCTATCATCCAAGAATATCATAATTTAAATTCATGCAAGGTGATATAATAGAAAAAGCATGCAAGTGAGTTAGGAGTATTAAGTCCTAAATTAATTGTCCATAGTTAAATCCTAATATGAGATAGCAAACCCTCGTGCCTTGGCATGTGTTGATGATTCCTTATTCATCATCACTGGACGAGACATCATAGTAAGAGACGGAGCTATCCTCATGGTTCCTTTGAGGTGACATACATTCCCAATAGAGAGAGGTGTAGGTATTTTGATTTAAAGGAGCCATGGCGGGATTAACAAGAAGGTATTGACAAAACGGTATAAACAAGTCAACAACATGCCATAGAGTATCGCCTTATTTAGTCGACCCTTGACATTGACAATTCTCTTTGCCACAAAGTAGGAAAGATTGTAGGGTTTTTCAGTGACAAGACAATACAACATGTGAGCATAACATGCTGGGAGGTGCTCACAATTGTGGGGAAGACAAAAGACATTTTCACGAACAACTTCTACCCATCTACGTAGATTTGGATGAACTTCATCAACATAGATTTTGAGTGGATCTAATTCATAAACGTGAGACTCACAAAACTCAACTTGACCATTTTCTTTAATAAATCCATGAACTTTTTGAGGAACACGAATGTGTTCTTTAATCTCATTTGGAGTGGGTATGAAGGTATGGTACGGTCCATACTCATCTCGATGAATAGCAAGGGTTTTGAGAGACCATCCTTCTGTGTAGGCACATTGTCCATGGTTCAGAAGTTTAATAACATGAGCAAATTGGTCAAGGGTAAGAAGGATATCTTGGTTTTGTATCGAGAATCAGAGAGACAAACTTTGATCCTTGTTATGTACGATCTTGACTTGTCTATAGAATTCAAGGACAAACTGAGGACAAATTTGGTCATTAATTCAAAACAAGCAATCGAATCCGATTGCACGTGTAACACCCCCAAATACATGACTTGCAGCGGAATGGAATACCTGGGGCGTGACTGCCATAGCATCACAGTTACAGTTATATTGAATGACCTAAAGTGTCATTTTGAAAGTACATCGTTTGATATATTAAAAACATTCAGAGTTACAAAAGCTAGGCCCCAAAAGGTAGTACAAGTTTGCGGAAATAAGTTTGTTACAACCAAATGATGTTTATAAGTGCATAATTAAACAAGTGAGACGCGTCGTCATCGCGACTCTATGATATGTCCACATGCATGCCATGAAGTGAACGCCTTAATTACCTGAAAATACATTGCTAAAACGTCAACAATAATGTTGGTGAGAAATCATAGGTTTATGCAAATGAAATGTATGTATGGTAACCACAAGTATAAAGTGAAATGACTATGATGTCACATAAAAATATTACATTGGCTCTTAAGCTCATGACCCCGAAGCTAGACAGATAGTAAAGGCCCCTCCAGAATGTTTTGCCAGACACTCTAATATGATTCAAATGAAATGCGTTCGCATGACTAGTTGGAGCTACCAAACCGAACGGAGGAGTCACCCTCAATAGATCTATTCACTCACCCTCGCTTAATATCAATTAAGGGTTCATGATAAACTGGGGACTACTGGATAGCAATGATGTAACTTAAGCAATGTAAATGAATTTGATACTTTGGCCCGTATGAAAGTAGTATAATGTATTTGCCCCGTAGGTTTAGAATAAAATAATCAATTGAAAATGGGGCTATGAAAACTCACCTGATGCAATGATTATGACAGTAATAGTGGCAGTACTGGAATGAGGCTCGGTCTCTAACCGCAACCTAATATGAATGATGTGATATAATGTAAGTCATGAAATAATGTCACACATGCAATTACGTATGTTATCGATACCACTCGAGTATTTTGAAAATAATGTTTATCGTCAAAAAATATATTTTTGACGTCTTGTGAAGTTATAAAACACTTTACGCGTATATACGTTGTAACGACATTCCACGATCGTCGTTTGGTGATTTATCGATAAAATAGAATTTTCCGTCGTAAAATAATAACCTTTTACAACTCATGAAAATGAATAAGTATCCTCGCAAAGCTAGTCGTAAATCGGTGAATATTGAGTGTTAGGAAACGAACTCAGTGGTTTTAGAAAGCTTGTAGCAATATCTATAAGTCTTATCACTGGAGTTTTCTCCATACGCGTCCCGATCTTCGATAAAAAATAGTTTAGTTAAGTAGTCGGGCTAAATTTCACTGTTTAGGTGCAGCTTTTGTGTATGTTGGAGAGGTCGTATCTTATTCGTTACAAGTCCGATTGACGAACGGCTGGACTTTTTGGAAAATAGGCCAGGTGAACTCACTTTTACTTAGAGATGAAATTTTCTCAAAGCTGACTTGATAATGGAGTAAAACGACTCCAAAGCTGATGAAAATATGTTGTGAACGTCGATTTTGTATCGCTTGTATTTTGTTCGTTATAACCTCATTTTCTATGTTCTTTATGTCCTCGGACTCGTGTTATAGTGAACTAATAGATTTGTGATATGTTGGCTTGTCTAGATTACGTATAATGCCTCGTTTTTGCCATTGAAATTCGGGTAACAACTTGTATTTTTCAGAAATTTATAGTTTGTAACTTGTTTCAATCCTTTCTAATCAACACTAAAGCTAATCTAAACTTACCATACACCTTCTTAGGGTGTCATGGAGTCCTAAACTTCACCAAAATTGATAGGTTCCATAGGATTAATAATAGGCTAATTAAAACTCATAATAAGTAATAAAAATCAAGTATAAGTGGTATGAATCATAGTATATTTGCATGTTTTTGTTTATAGATCATAAAAATACATCAAGTAAATATGTAAAAGAGTAGTAAAAATTATTAGAAGCTTACTTGTGTGATTGAAGAGTTTTTAGCAATTTTTCTTAATTAATCTTGAGGTTTATATTCCAAAACCTAAACTAGATCACTAATAGAGATTAATAAGCACTTGGATCATGAAAGTTTTTGAGTTTTCCTTCTCTTTTGGATCTTGGCCGTGGGTTTGATGATGAGCAAGAGAGAATTTGTAATTTTTGTCAGATAAAATTGTTATGTGTGTTTATTATGCGAAAATAAAGTTTAAATATACAAATATCTAGTCAAGGGTATATTAGTAATTTACTTGGTCAAATTTGAGTCAACTAGGTGACTAGGGGGGGGATGTGGATGGCAAAATGGTGGTGTTGGGGTGATAGTGCACAAGTTTGATTTGTTAACTAGATATTATGTGTAAAATACATGTATTAATTAAGATATTTGTGTTATCGGGTATTGAGTTAACTAGAAATAAATTTTAACGGAATAAAATGAAGTATATCGAAGTCATAAAAATTATCAAAATGTATTTCTTATAAGTATCGGGTGTTTAAATAATTATCGTATCAAAATTACGTAAACCGTCGTAATTATAAGCTTTTAACGATATATATACCAATTAAATTTAAAACACCGGGTAAATTAATAATATAATTTTTATATCACTGTAATGAGTGTAAAAATATATTAGGATCATAATCGGGAGTGTCGAGTTAATTGTTCATAATAATTGATCGTGCGATAACGTTTATCTAATAAATAAATATACGTAAATTGAAATGATGCAAACTCGCGAATGTCCTAATATGAAAATGATACTACTGATAATATGTAGACTAATTCTAGTCTATATGATGTGTTCTCAATGATGTTCCATGAATACGCAGCTTAACCCTCACGATTACGCGCAATTGATACCCGTAAACCTAGTTTACGTAAAACAATGAATGGCAAGTTTTCTCAGGGAATGAATAGTGTTTCGGGAATAGTAAAATAAAATGAAAATATCTCAAAGTCGCAAACCGACTTCAAAAACGATGAATAAATAGTAATCATTGAATAGTAAATTCCCGAGATGAATAGTAAAATGTAAAAGTTTGGAAAATGACCTGAAATCACGAGTTGTCACAGCACGAAACATGGTTGTGATGTGATCGTGGTTGAGAAGGAAGGACTCGACAATTCGTCCTTCATGGAAAAGACGAGACTCAAGATTACGAAAGCTTTGTATGTGATGAGATGGGGTGTTTGGGTCCAGTGATGGTTTGGGAATGTAATCAACTGTCAGTTCATGATCGTAATCAAACATATGATACATCTTGTTACCTATAAAAATTGATTAAATATTAAAATTGAGACTAATTGTTTTAAAGATACGTGCCTAGTGTGTGCCTATGTGCAAACATTGTGGAGGTGCGTTATTCTCGATTCAAAAAAATATAAAAATAGTGAGATTATCCAAACGCTCCTAACTTCACTATTGCTCAATCGAATATGTCGAAAAATACATATTTATAATGTAATTCGGCCAATACTCGTGAGATCATGTATGCATGAGAAAACGTTTTTAGTTTGTATCAACAATGCATGAAAAATGTTTCATGATCCTAGTTACGTGAAATTTTTCGAAAACAAAAGAATTGGGGTGTTTGGAAAATTCAACATTTCGGCGCCAAAATTCGTAAAGTTGAAAAGCTTGAATGTTAATGACTCCTAATCCAATTTCAAGTATCCTATACATGATTTCACTAAAAATATTTAATCTAATTTGAATTTTAATAGTTAAAATTCAGACAAAAATGTGCAATATAAGTAGGTTTATGCAAATCCTATGTTTAGGCAATCATGGTAGTTATACATTGTCTAATCATAGTCCTAATTGTATAAAAATTCAATCAAAATTGAAAAGCTCCAATTGATACCCGTAAACCTAGTTTACGTAAAACAATGAATGGCAAGTTTTCTTCGGGAATGAATAGTGTTTCGAGAATAGTAAAAATAAATGAAAACATCTCAAAATCGCAAACCGACTTCAAAAACGATGAATAGTGATATGATGAATAGTAATAAGTGAATAGTAAATTCCCGAGATGAATAGTAAAATGTAAAAGTTTGGAAAATGACCTGAAATTATGAGTTGTCACAGTCTTCCACCCTAAAAGGAATTCAGTCCCTGAATTCAGTTAGTGTTGGTCTCTGGAGTGGTATTAGTGAAAAGATGAGGATATTTGAGTCGCATCTGGTCTTCCCGCTCCCATGTAAACTCGGGACCTCTTCGAGAATTCCAGCGAACCTTCACGATAGGAATTTGACTTTGCATCAATTGTTTGACCTCACGGTACATGATTTCTGCTGGTTCCTCTACGAAATTGAGTTTGTCGTCGAGTTGGATTTCTTCTAATGGAATTGCAAGTGATTCATCTGAAAGGCACTTCTTTAGGTTTGACTTCCCGCGTTTTTCGAATCTGTATGCTACTGACAGACGTTCAAGTCTGTATGCTACTGGACCGACTCTATCCAGAATCTTAAATGGTCCAATGTACCTCGGGTTCAACTTCCCGCGTTTTCTGAATCTTATCATGCCTTTCCAAGGCGAGACTTTCAACATGAACCTGTCGTCAGTTTGAAATTCTAATGGTTTGCATCGCACATCAGCGTAACTTTCTGTCGGTCTCTGGTAGTTTGTAGGTTATCTCGAATCTGAACTATCCTCTCTATCGTTTCGTGACTTAGGTTGTTGTCTTACTTAGGTAGTCTGGGTACTATGTTAAGGAGTGTCCATTCTATTTTCAAGTGTAGATGGGGAGTCATTGGTTGTTCGATATGTTCAGGCCTGTTGCCATCTTTGGTATGGAAGTGAGGTTATCTGAAATTTCTAGAGAACACAATGCCTTAAGGAGAATTTACATCGATAATCTTAATTTAACTTAATTATTCCTCTAAGGGAAAACACGTTGTAAAAAATTTTGCATATTGATGAGGCCATCTTTAATGGAATGTTCTATAGTCTCGGATAGAAGTCTCGATTTATTTATATAGTGTTGCTTAGTGTGCATTCGTATTGTAATGGATCTTGTAACTTGGTCAAGCTAGTACCTTCGGAATGATAGAATTTGGCGACTAGGCCACAGATAGTGGTTTGGATGGTCTCGTGATATCTTTAAGATTTCTGTTGAGTTATGAATTGTCTTACTGCATACTTCTAGTCCTTGTTAGCAATTTTTGGGTAAAGGGGAGTAATCCTGCACCCTGGTAAATAGATAAACCAAAAAAATGTTTAAGTACAAAGGATATGAGAGGATCCCATATCTCAGCCCGTTACATAGGCACTTACACGATCAAAAGATCAAACCACAATATAAGAATGATAGCCATTCTTATAACTTACAAAATAAAACTTAACACCTACAATGACTATACAAGTGAATATAAAAATGAAAAACAAAATATTGCATCACTCAAGTAGCATCGCCATAGTCATTGTAGAACTTCAAATCATTTTCCATGCAATCCAAAAAAACCACCAAGAAATAAATCTATGAGGCACATCTCGAATCAACATAGATCATGAACTTACCCCTACCACCAATCACGATCCGCCCAGCAAATCCAAGACAATTCGACCAGCAGATCACAAGCAGTAGTAGACAGATACATTCGTGGAACAGACCCAAGACACCATCGCCCTGATCTAATCAACGAACACCACCAGATTATCACACAGCCACCCATCACAAGAGCATGAGGAGCAGCAATGCAAAACGATAATAGGGTACGCAACCCTAACTTCCAACAACATCAAAGAACGATCATAGGGTTAAACAACCCTAACTTACATTAATGACGAACAGAACCTAATTAAACGTTAGGACCATGAATGTAAACACCATAATCCAAACAGCATCAACTCACATGAACCTGTTCGTCCTTGAAAGAACATAATAATCGGGTTTTCCAAACCCTAACTTCCATGCAATACAAAAACACCAGATCAGATGAGAATAGAGGACACCAATAGGTAATAGCAGATCAAACAACTCTCCTCAAGGACCCAGTAGAAGCAACGACAATATAGGGTTCAACAAACCCTAACTTCCACAACAACTACAGCAGGTCTAATAATATCTCCAGGTCTGATTGATTACCAGATCTGTTATACATATGAACGCATAGACCAGCAACAAGGGTTAAACCCTAACCCACGTACAAAGAAATTGCAACTCTCTCCATAACCCACGTACAAAAAACTGACCTCTGATTAGAACATGAAGGTATCGACAAAACCCAAAAAGGTAACTTGCAGATCGAATGGATAAGACCCTAAGAAGGGTTTTATTAATCGTTAAGACCAGCAGACACCAATACCCAAGAACGCAACCCAAGAATGAAGAAAGTCGACTTTAACCCAAAAGAAGGGTAAACACCGACTTCTAGGAATTAATAATAATAGATGCGTTCAAAAACCAACAAACCCTTATATACCCTACAAACGATTTAATAATAAGAACTTGAATAAAGAAGCGATCGTTTTTAGAGAGAAGTGTAAAAGTGGCATGCAATTTAACGTTTGGAGATATTAAAATAACAATTCAGAACATGCAGCCAATCATATAACGAAAGCAGAATAACAATTCCCTAACAACCGACGTTAAATAAGTTGCATGCTCAACCGACCCATGATTGATATTAAAGTAATAAATTAATTTAATATACAATTGAGAAGGAATGAATAGCAAACAGATTTAACAAACCTGATAATACTCAACCAACCCACGTGGGGAAGATTAAAAATTAAAAGGTTATGATCGATTAGTTAGGGAATCGTATTCGCTTTCGCCACTTTAGAGAGAGACTTTTAGGGTTTTGGTTCTATTGCTGCTATCCTTGTTAGCAATTCCGTAATCCTTTCATGGTTTTCTTATATCAAGGAATCCTCCTCGTAGGTGATATGGAAAGTCCTTCTTAGAAAGGTCATTGGTGACAATCCAACTTATCGGTTGAGTCAGTGATGAGTGATGTAGGTATCTATAGAGTGTTAACAAAAAGGATGTTTATAAACAATTTATCTGCTTTTGAATGAAGATTGTTTTAGGAAGTTTGAAAAGATACTTGTTTCCTTCATGACATGATTCTTCCTGAATTAGACATAGGTGATCAGGCTATGTATAATTAAGGACAAATGATGTGATGCTCGGTTTAGTCAAAGTAGTATTATGTTTCTCAAAAGTTTTAGATGGTCTTCAACGTGTTGTTTTGTAAAATGGTAGCCTAAATAATTCTTTTCAAGGTAACAAGAAAATTTGATTCGGATAATGGTAGTAAATAGTTAATAGAATGACAGAAAAATCAATTTACAGAATGGTAGCAAATAGCTTGAAATAAAATTTGTTGAACGATTTATAGGATATATGAAAGAATCTTATTGGATGGTAATAGTCTACTAATCAGTCAAGAATGACATTGGCCTAATCCCTAGTAAGATAGTAGTATGTTGTTGCGAAATGATTGAAAATCGGGCAATTGGAATGGGAAATGAAATAAACAAAGGTTGTGATTATCGTAGAGATGATAAAAGATAGAGATTACATTAAATAGAAAGGTACTTGTTACAACTAGGCTACGCCAACGTTCCTATGGAAAGTACAAAAGAGAATACAACCCTAGAGTGCTTGAACTATGGTTTATTTACTAAGACAGAAGTTCCTTGTTCTCAAACATTGTCGTCGTCCTCAATGTTGTTGATGTCCTGGAAATCTCCTCCTCCGATAACATAAGCTCTCCCATGAGCTATTCCCCTTGGTTCCCATTCACTTGATTCCCTTGTTTTGGACATTCGTTCCTGAAATGTCCTTTCTCTCCACAGCCAAAACATGTCAATGGAGGTCTTTGATTTTCAACCACATTTGAGAGCTTACAATCTTTGGTATAGTGACCAATCTTCTTACATTTGCCACATGGAGTAGGGCAACGGCCAGGGTTATGGTGACTGTGACACTTCTCACACTTAGGTGAAATACCAGTGTAACCTTTCTTTTCATTCTGGCCTGCAGCATAAGCCTTAGCAACCTCTTGTCTCTTTGGTGGTTGCTGAGTAGCATTGTCACCTCGATCGTTTTCCCACCTTCTCTTGTTGTTGTTATAGTTGGTGTTGTTGGTATTGTTGTTGCGATTATTGTTCATAATGTTTCCCCTCTTCACAACTTGGGCCATGAGTTTTTGAGTTATTCTGATAGTTTCTTCAATTGTTTATGGATCGAAAGAAGTTACATCCCCTTGAATGCTTCGTGGAAGCCCTCCAATAAAACTCTCCAGTAGTCTCTCATTGTCTGAGACCATAGATGGACATAGAGTAGCCAACTCCTTAAACCTCCTGATGTAGGTCTCGATGTCATTACCAATCGTCACTAGCTCGTAAAATTCCGTTTCTAACTTCTTCACCTCTGTGCGTGGACAATACTTCTTAGTCAATAGCTTCTTGAATTCATCCCATGTTAGCTTGTAGGCATTTTCTATACCAATCGGCTGCGCATAAGAGTTCCACCATGACATTGCGCCTTCCAAGAGTGTACCGGTGGCAAACTTCACCTTGCAGTCATCGGGACAATTTCATAGAAGAAACACAGACTCTCTCTTTTCAAACCAACGGATCATAGTAGTGGCTCCTTCAGTGCCTTTGAACTTTGTAGGATCGCCACTCTTAAAGTCCTTGTATGTACACTTACGAACTCCAGACCCTCCTGCAGCCCCTGTAGCAGCAGCAGTCCTGGCAGTTTCAGCATCAGTCTCAGCCTCGGTAGCAGCAGCAGCTACAGCTGCTCGTTCTATCACTAGTGCCTCGGCTATACTATCCTTAACAAGCTTTCGGATAGCAGCTTGTGTCATAGCTGGAGCAGCTTTCTTCTGCGGCATAATTCTTCAAAATCATAAGAGATAACAATAATGAGAATTCATAAGTAGAAACGATCATCACACACACAATTATATACAACCACAAGATGTATAAATAAAATGAAATCACGACGAGAAACAACCACGAAATATCATAAATATAATCACAACACACATGAATATAATACATGAAAATTTCGGCCTACTTGGACCGATATCATAGATAGCACAACCATATCCACATAGTAGAGTCAACACTTGATTCATTTGTTTTTACAACAACCAAAGGCTTCAAGTTCTTTAAACTATGTCACACACTTCATGACTAGGATAATAATAGTAGTAAAAGCTAACATGATATAAGTCTAATCTAGGCATCTCCTGGTGCTCTGCCTGATCGACTATGAAGCTCTCAAGCATGTGATGGTGCTGGTGGTACTTCAGATGATGATGGAGATGACGATGATGATGATGGAAATTTTATGGTGAGTTAGGAGATGATAATGATGATTATGAATGAAATACTACTCTCTTTCGCGCTGTCTAGCGACGTCTCAGAGGATAAGATGGAGTACGGACTATGGGACGTCCAATGATAGGAGTAACTGATTGTGGTTGTAGTGGATGAGTCGCAGTAGGTGGTCTAGGTGTAAGGGTAAGAGGATGTACTATTTTCCCAAAAATGAGCATCTTAAGAGGTCCATTAGGACTAAGTCTGTAAGCACTACCAAACGGTATCTCTTGCCCTGGTAGAATGACAGGAACTGCCATGTTCCTACAGTGAATCAATGATGACAGTGGTGGTGTATGTGCAACTGGTTGTGGTGTAGGTACAACTTCGCCCTCCTAAAAGGGTTCAGTCTCAGTATCGGATGCTATGAGTGATGAGTCTGGTGTAGAGTCAATTGATGTTAAAACTGTAGTAAGGAATGACAAAGTATCCTCCATGTTAGAGTCTGATGTCAGTATGATGGGATGGGTATCTGAAGACATCTCTGTGACAATCGATGTGAAATGAAAGTAAATAACCCATATAATGTATGTATGAAACCGCATGCAGTGAATATGCACTTATGATGAAATGATGAGATGCTATGATGATGTGGTTATAGTCTAGGGTCAATGATACAACCTAGTTTTCTATAACCTTAGCTCTGATGCCAATCTGTCACACCCCCAAATACATGACTTGCAGCGGAATGGAATACCTGGGGCGTGACTGCCATAGCATCACAGTTACAGTTATATTGAATGACCTAAAGTGTCATTTTGAAAGTACATCGTTTGATATATTAAAAACATTCAGAGTTACAAAAGCTAGGTCCCAAAAGGTAGTACAAGTTTGCGGAAATAAGTTTGTTACAACCAAACGATGTTTATAAGTGCATAATTAAACAAGTGAGACGCGTCGTCATGGCGACTCTATGATATGTCCACATGCATGCCATGAAGTGAACGCCTTAATTACCTAAAAATACATTGCTAAAATGCCAACAATAATGTTGGTGAGAAATCATAGGTTTATGTAAATGAAATGTATGTATGGTAAAAAAAGACAGCCTATTAGAAAAACCCTAAACCGATTCTCTCAATGGCGAAAAAGAAAAAAAAATGAATCCCTATCTTTCTGTAAACTCGTTCCTACGATTCATAATTCTCTAATAATTTAACCTCCATCATATGGGTCGGTTGATTATTACTGGTTTCATTTGATCGTGGGTCGGTTATTCTTTGATTCGTTTTTTTCCGTTTTACGATTGCTTTGTTCTTCATTATTTACCATCCGACTACTATTGGTTTATTCCTTTAGTGGGTCGGTTGGTTATTCATATTATTATTATATGCTGTGGGGTTGATTTGATTCTTGCAAGTATTCATGTGGGTTATTCATGTGATTCCCATGCAATTCTTGAATCGTCCCTATGGTTACTGGTTGGTGATGTGCTTAACGTAATTCTTGTCTTCTACTGTTGGTGCTTTTGCTGCAAGTAAACCCGTTTAGGGTTTTTTTCGATACCTGCAAGTTTGATGTAAGTGGGTTTAGAGAGAATGGTAAGTCAAGTTTTTAGGGATCTTGTTCAAAACCCTAACCATCATAGACCTGTTTTCATCTTCTTATTATTTGGTTTATGATCGGATTCTGGGGTTAGGGTCTTCTAAACCTCTTTTGCTCGCTCATGGGAGGTTTGGTTAGGGTTTAATCCTTGTTGCAGGTCTATGCGTTCTATGTATAACAGATCTGGTATCAATCAGACCTGGTGATTTATTAGACCTGCTGTCGTTGCCTTGGAAGTTAGGGTTTGTGGAACCCTATATCGTCGTTGCTTTTGGTTTTGCATGGAAGTTAGGGTTTGGAAAACCCTATTTGTGTATGTTACTAAGGACGAACAGGTTATTCGTGTTGATGCTGTTTGGATTGTGATGTTTACATTCATGGTCCTAGCGTTTGTTTTGGTCTTGTTTCGTCATTAATGTAAGTTAGGGTTGTTTTAACCCTATGATCGTTTCTTTGATGGTGTTGGATGTTAGGGTTGCGTACCCTATTAACAGTTTGCATTGCTGCTCCTCTCTTGTAATGGGTGGCTGTGTGATACTATGGTGGTGCTTCGTTGATTAGAACAGGGCGATGGTGTCTTGGGTCTGCTCCACGAATGTATCTGTCTACTACTGCTTGTGATCTGCTGATCGTATTGTCTTGGATTTGCTGGGCGGATCGTTATTGGTGGTAGGGGTAAGTTCATGTTCTATGTCGATTCGAGATGTGCCTCATAGATATACTTCTGGGTGGTTTTTGGATCGCATGGAAAATGATTTGAAGTTCTACAATGACTATGGCATTGATGCTACTTGAGTGATGTAATATTTTGTTTTTCATTTTTAGATTCACTTGTATAGTCATTGTAGGTGGTATGTTTTATTTTGTAAGTTATAAGAATGGCTATCATTCTTATATTGTGGTTTGATCTTTTGATCATGTAAGTGCCTATGTAACGGGCTGAGATATGGGATCCACTCATATCCTTTGTACTTCAATGTTTTTTGGTTTATTTATTTACCAGGGTGCAGGATTACTCCCCTTTACCCAAAAAAAAATGTATGTATGGTAACCACAAGTATAAAGTGAAATGACAATGATGTCACATAAAAATATTACATTGGCTCTTAAGCTCATGACCCCGAAGCTAGACAGATAGTAAAGGCCCCTCCAGAGTGTTTTGCCAGACACTCTAATATGATTCAAATGAAATGCGTTCGCATGACTAGTTGGAGCTACCAACCCGAATGGAGGAGTCACCCTCAATAGATCTATTCACTCACCCTCGCTTAATGTCAATTAACGGTTCATGATAAACTGGGGACTACTGGATAGCAATGATGTAACTTAAGCAATGTAAATGAATTTGATACTTTGGCCCGTATGAAAGTAGTACAATGTATTTCCCCCGTAAGTTTAGAATGAAATAATCAATTGAAAACGGGGCTATGAAAACTCACCTGATGCAATGATTATGATAGTAATAGTGGCAGTACTGGAATGAGGCTCGATCTCTAACCGCAACCTAATATGAATGATGTGATCTAATGTAAGTCACGAAATAATGTCACACATGCAATTACGTATGTTATCGATACCACTCGAGTATTTTGAAAATAATGTTTATCGTCGAAAAATATATTTTTGACGTCTTGTGAAGTTATACAATACTTTACGCGTATATACGTTGTAACGACATCCCACGATCGTCATTTGGTGATTTATCGATAAAATAGAGTTTTCCGTCGTAAAATAATAACCTTTTACAACTCATGAAAATGAATAAGTATCCTCGCAAAGCTAGTCGTAAATCGGTGAATATTGAGTGTTAGGAAACGAACTTAGTGGTTTTGGAAAGCTTGTACCAATATCGAAAAGTCTTATTACTGGAGTTTTCTCCATACGCGTCCCGATCTTCGATAAAAAAATAGTTTAGTTAAGTAGTCGGGCTAAATTTCACTATTTAGGTGCAGTTTTTGTGTATGTTGGAGAGGTCGTATCTTATTCGTTACAAGTCCGATTGACGAACGACTGGACTTTTTGGAAAATAGGCCAGGTGAACTCACTTTTACTTAGACATTAAATTTTCTCAAAACTGACTTGATCATGGAGTAAAACGGCTCCAAAGTTGGTCTCTCGCAAAAACTGTTTTAAACACTTAGCTTATTTTCTGTGTAAAAGCTGATGAAAATATGTTGTGAACGTCGATTTTGTATCGCCTGTATCTTGTTCGTTATAAGCTCGTTTTCTATGTTCTTTATGTCCTCGGACTCGTGTTATAGTGAACTAATAGATTTGTGATATGTTGGCTTGTCTAGATTACGTATAATGCCTTGTTTTTGCCATTGAAATTCGGGTAACAGCTTGTATTTTTCAGAAATTTATAGTTTTCGTCGTTAACTTGTTTTTAACGTATCTTTCTCTTCGTATGTCGGATTTTACTCATTCCGGCGGCCACGGGTTCGTTTTTGAACGTATTTTCTGAATATGTAACCCAAAATAATCCATGATCTACTGATTTTTCCAGAATATTCAAAAATGGACAGATCCTTTATATAATGTTTCGAAAATCGTTTTTCTAGTTTGTAACTTGTTTCAATCCTCTCTAATCAACACCAAAGCTTATCTAAACTTACCATACACCTTCTTAGGGTGTCATGGAGTCCTAAACTTCACCAAAATTGATAGGTTCCATAGGATTAATAATAGGCTAATTAAAACGCATAATAAGTAATAAAAATCAAGTATAAGTGGTATGAATCATAGTATATTTGCATGTTTTTGTTTGTAGATCATAAAAATACATCAAGTAAATATGTAAAAGAGTAGTAAAAATGATTAGAAGCTTACTTGTGTGATTGAAGAGTTTTTAGCAATTTTTCTTAATTAATCTTGAGGTTTATATTCCAAAACCTAAACTAGATCACTAATAGAGATTAATAAGCACTTGGATCTTGAAAGTTTTTGAGTTTTCCTTCTCTTTTGGATCTTGGCCGTGGGTTTGATGATGAGCAAGAGAGAATTTGTAATTTTTGCTAGATAAAATTGTTATGTGTGTTTATTATGTGAAAATAAAGTTTAAATATACAAATATCTAGTCAAGGGTATATTAGTAATTTACTTGGTCAAATTTGAGTCAACTAGGTGACTAGGGGGGGGATGTGGACGGAAAAATGGTGGTGTTGGGGTGATAGTACACAAGTTTGATTTGTTAACTAGATATTATGTGTAAAATACATGTATTAATTAAGATATTTGTGTTATCGGGTATTGAGTTAACTAGAAATAAATTTTAACGGAACAAAATCAAGTATAACGAAGTCATAAAAATTATAGAAATGTATTTCTCATAAGTATCGGGTGTTTAAAAAATTATCGTATCAAAATTACGTAAACCGTCGTAATTATAAGCTTTTAACGATATATATACCAATTAAATTTAAAACACCGGGTAAATTAATAATATAATTTTTATATCACTGTAATGAGTGTAAAAATATATTAGAATCATAATCGGGAGTGTCGGGTTAATTGTTCATAATAATTGATCGTGCGATAACGTTTATCTAATAAATAAATATAAGTAAATTGAAATGATGCAAACTCGCGAATGTCCTAATATGAAAATGATACTACTGATAATATGTAGACTAATTCTAGTCTATATGATGTGTTCTCAATGATGTTCCATGAATACGCAGCTTAACCCTCACGGTTACGCGCAATTGATACCCGTAAACCTAGTTTACGTAAAACAATGAATGGCAAGTTTTCTCCGGGAATGAATAGTATTTCAGGAATAGTAAAAATAAATGAAAATATCTCAAAGTCGCAAACCGACTTCAAAAATGATGAATAGTGATATGATGAATAGTAATCATTGAATAGTAAATTCCCAAGATGAATAGTAAAATGTAAAAGTTTGGAAAATGACCTGAAATTACGAGTTGTCACAGCACGAAACATGGTTGTGATGTGATCGTGGTTGAGAAGGAAGGACTCGACAATTCGTACTTCATGGAAAAGACGAGACTCAAGATTACGAAAGCTTTGTATGTGATGAGATGGGGTGTTTGGGTCCAGTGATGGTTTGGGAACGTAATCAACTGTAAATTCATGATCGTAATCAAACATATGATACATCTTGTTACCTATAAAAATTGATTAAATATTAAAATTGGGACTAATTGTTTTAAAGATACGTGACTAGTGTGTGCCTATGTGCAAACAATGTGGAGGTGCGTTATTCTCGACTCAAAAAAATATAAAAATAGTGAGATTATCCAAACGCTCCTAACTTCACTATTGCTCAATCGAATATGTCGAAAAATACATATTTATAATGTAATTCGGCCAATACTCGTGAGATCATGTATGCATGAGAAAACGTTTTTAGTTTGTATCAACAACCCATGAAAAATGTTTCATGATCCTAGTTACGTGAAATTTTTCGAAAACAAAAGAATTGGGGTGTTTGGCAAATTCAACATTTCGGCGCCAAAATTCGTAAAGTTGAAAAGCTTGAATGTTAATGACTCCTAATCCAATTTCAAGTATCCTAGACATGATTTGACTAAAAATATTTAATCTAATTTGAATTTTAATAGTTAAAATTCTGACAAAAATGTGCAATATAAGTGGGTTTATGCAAATCCTATGTTTAGGGAATCATGGTAGTTATACATTGTCTAATCATAGTCCTAATTGTATAAAAATTCTATCAAAATTGAAAAGCTCCAATTCGATTTTGTGTGTATGAACAAACCTAGACTCAAAATTAAAGAAAATTAGAGTTAATTGACTTACAATTGATGTTAAGAAAGTAGTGGTTGTTGATAATCTTGAAAATTAATGCCTCGAATTTGATTTTGAAAGGCGTAATTGATTTTGGGTTGTGATGTTCGATTTTGACAGCAATGGCAGAAGTTGGGAGAGTTTGAAAGTGAATTGTGAGGGAAAGAAGAATGGAATACGGGCTGTATCAGATCCACGGTACTACGGTACCACTAAATTTAGTGGTGCCATGGCCTGCTGAGACAAAAAATTTTCCTGTTTTAATTTTTGTCAAATAAATCTCGCTTATTTAGTGAGACTTTTTGACGCGAGGAGAGAATTTATACCTAATAAATTCTTTTATGAGATAAATCCATTAGGATTTGACGGACGAAGCTAGACGCGAAGAGATGACTTTAATATTTCCAAAGAAATACGTAAATAGTCATTAGAGGGATATGAAGGATGACTTTAATATTTCCAATAAAATATTTAAATAGTCATAAGACGAAATTCAGAAGATGTTTTTGGACACACGTAAATTGTGAAATTCACGGAATGTGTTCCATCATTCCTAGAGCTAGACGCAGATAGTTGAAGGATTCTCGTTTGAGAGGTTTAGTTAGTATGTCAGCGAGACTGTTGCACGGGGTTTTTGCTCAAGTCAATTGCACCTTTGTTGTCGCACATAATTGGGATGTCGTCGAGATGGATATCGTTCACTATTAGAGCTTGTTTCATCCATAGTGCTTATTGACATGCCTTTCCGGCGCTTACGTATTCGGCTTTGGTCGTGGAGATAGCAAGAGGCGTTTGTTTCTTGGAGAACCAAGAATTTAGACACCAACCCATGAAGGTACAAACACCACTCATACTTTTTCGATCCACATAATCTACCGCATGATCAGATTCGGCATAGACAATAGTTTCTACACCGGTCCCCTTGGGATAATACAATCCCAAGTGCATAGTGCCTTTAATGTAGCGGAAGATACGCTTAACCGCTTCAAGGTGAGAGGTTTTGGGATCCTCTTGGAAGCGAGCACAAAGACAGACACTAAATATGATATCGGGCCTACTTGCCGTTAGGTATAATTAACAACCTATCATGTCCCTATACTTAGTGCTATCCACAGACTCACCTTCTTCATCTTTCGTGAGTTTCATTTCCGTGGACATGAGCGTTTTCATGGGTTTAGACTCTTCTAAGCTAAATTTCTTAAGCATCTCTTTAATATACTTAGATTGATTAAAGAAGATACCATCTTCAATTTCTTTTATTTGTAGACCAAGGAAGAAGTTTAATTCACCCATCATGCTCATCTCAAACTCGTCACGCATGATCTTTTCAAAATCATCGCACAGTTCTGGACAAGTAAGCCGAATATAATGTCATCGACATATATTTGAACAATGATGAGATGAGAATTTCGTTTCTTCGTGAAAAGTGTATTGTCTACCATTCCCATGGTATACTCATGTTCAAGCAAGAAAGCTTTTAGTCTGTCGTACCAAGCTTTGGGAGCTTGTTTGAGACCATAGAGTGCTTTCTTAAGCTTATAAACATGATTTGGTTTTTCAAAATCAACGAATCTCGAAGGTTGTCCTACATATACCTCCTCGTTAATGAAACCATTTAGGAATGCACTTTTCACGTCCATTTGATATAGTTTAAAGTCTAAAGCGCAAGCATAGGCAAGGAGTATCCTAATAGACTCTGATCTAGCTACGGGTGCATAAGTTTCATCGTAATCTATTCCTTCTTGTTGGTTATAGCCTTGTGCCACCAACCTAGCCTTCTTCCTAGTTACGACGCCATTTTCATCGAGTTTTTTTCTAAACGCCCACTTAGTTCCTATAATGGTTTGGTTCCTAGGTGGAGGTACTAAATCCCAAACTTGATTTGTGGTGAGTTGATTTAACTCCTCTTGAATGGAAACTACCCAGCTTTCATCCTTTATCGCTTCACCGATATTCTTAGGTTCTACGGTAGATATAAAACAAAAGAAATTACTTTTGTTTTGGGCTTATGACCTAAGGGTTCTTTGGTTTAGGTTTCCTATGACATTTTCTATTAGATGATTCTTGGATTCCTTAAGGTTGACAACTTCGTCAACTTCGACTCTTTCATCCTCAACGTCATCTTCTATGGTTTTCTTGCCATTAACCTTAATGACTTCTTCCTCATCTAAGTCATCATCCACCAAGGGTGATGTCTTAGTTTGGGGGAGGACTTTCATCGAATGTCACGTTGAGTGATTCTTCGACTTTCATTTTTTCCTTATTTAGGACAACATAGGCTTTACTATTTTGGGAGTAACCTAGGAAAACACCTTCGTAAGACTTTGGGTCAAACCTGGTGAGGTAGTCTTTTGTGTTTAATATGAAGCACTTGCTTCCAAACACTCTAAAATAATCTAGGGTAGGTTTTCTACCTTTTAAGATTTCATATGGTGTTTTTCCTAAGATTGGCCTAATCAAAATCCTATTAAGTATATTAGTTGAGGTGTCTACGGCATTACACCAAAACTTTTGCGGAATGGATTGTTCGTTTAACATCGTTCTACTCATCTCTTGTAGAGTACGATTTTTTCGCTCAACTACACCATTTGATTGTGGAGTGCGTGGAGCTGAGAAATTGTATGTGATACCATTAGCATCACAATATGCTCCAAATTGCACTTCATTATGAAATTCCCGACCATGATCTGTCCTAATAGACCCTATTGTACAACCTAGTTGATTTTGGACCTTCCTACTAAAGATTTCAAATTCCTCGAAAGCTTGTGTCTTATTCTTAAGAAATCTAGTCCAAATATACCTAGAATAGTCATCTACTATTACTAAGGTGTAGTAATTTACTCCGTAACTCCGTACGGCGGACAAACCTAATAGATCCATGTGAAGGATTTCTAGGCATCTAGATGTTGAGACTATGTTCTTAGCTTTGTGACTAGAATGAGCTTGTTTTTCAACTTTACAAGCGTCACAAAAGTGTTTATCAAACTTAAGCTTGGGTAGGTTTCTAACTAGATCCTTAGATGCTATTGATTGTATTAAACTCATATTAGCGTGACCTAGTCTCCTATGCCATAGGATGGAATTCTCATCTATGGTTGCTAGACAAATCTTATCCTAAGACTTATCTCCTATTTTCATTACGAATAAGCCATTTTTCCTAACTCCTTTGCCTATGACCTTGCTATCCTTAGTAATCTCACTACCCTTTTTGGAAAATATTACTCGACACTTATTATCAACCATTTGACTAATACTAAGCAAGTTAAATCCTAGGTTATTGATGCATACTTTCATCCTGCTTTAAATTTATAAACTAAGACATACAAGGATTAACACATACTAACGGGCAGAGAACCCGATCGAGTGTAGTAAAGCCTAGGTAAATCCGAGTGTCGTCCCTAAGAGCTGTTGTCTTAAAGAACTAAGGTATAATGCATTATAAACGGTTCAATTAAAAGATGTATAGAAATAATTAAAATCTTAATTTAACATAATTAAAATAAAGGGATAGAAAGAAAGTGGAATGAAGCTAACCAAGGCTTAGATGCAAGTAATTCTAATTTATTTTACTCAATCATAGTAGGTGAAAATCACTAGACTCCTTTGGTTAATTCGTCTAGCCTATCTCCTTAGAATCCGTCTTGGACACTAAAGGTTTGGATCCTTATGGCTGTCAAAGCTTATAGGTAGACTAGTTTGAGTCATTAAGAACCATATCTAATAGACCTAATTCGTGAGAAACCCGGCCTCTCGGATCTTAGATTTCTTCTAATTTCTTAAGTACCTCCACTTGATAGGTTATCCTTTGGTCAATTCGCATACAAAGGATGGTTGTACTATGGCCAATTCCTTCCATACTTCGCAATCTAGTCGGCTAGTGTCCTTTGGTCAATTCTCCTAGCCTACTAGATTCTAACAAGCTTAGAACACTACCGAAACTAGTGTGTCATTGAATAGGCAAAGAAGATGTCAATATTGAGAAATAAAAGAGAATACATAACATAACTAAAACTTTAATTAAATAAATGAATTCATCATATGATTACTATAATCACATAAGAGAGTTCAAACTCGAATACAATGATGAGAGTAGATGAGATCTTCATTCGTCCAACCTCCTAAGCCTGGATTCTTCTTCTGTGGTTGCTCTCCCTAAACCCTAGTTCAGGTTTGGGAAAGGGGCGATGGTTTGGAATGCAAAATTAGTGTGGTATTTATAGGCATAGGAAACCCTAATAAGTTACGGCGTAACCCTATGTACCGGTTACGCCGTAACCCTTTAAAAATGAATTGCATTTAAAGTTAATCCATACTCACAGCGTAACTCTAATGGAAAGTTACGCCGTAATCTTCGGCGGCAACAATTACGTCGTAATATTCATGTAGTGGTTACGCCGTAATCCTCTTAGGGTTAACCTTTACGTCGTAACCTTCTACTATAGCTACGTCGTAATCACATTAATATCTTGAACCCTATTATGTGCCACTTCTATGCCATAACCTTTGTTGATGGTTACGGCGTAATCTTCATGATGTAGTAATTCTTCTAAGTCATTACTAGCTTACGGCGTAACATCATCACTTAGTTACTCCGTAATCTTCTCTGTAAAGGAAAAGGTCATAGCTTGATCCGCATTAAGTCCAAATTCGTCCAGATGTTGCTCCATACTCTATTAATGCTCCTGAAACGAAATATAAAGAAATAAGGCATAACTTATAATAATTTTAGCATAATTTGTCAACATAAAGAGGAAATTGACACTTAGAAAATCAGGATTATTTGATGTTATCAAATATCCCCCCACTTAAACTTTACTTGCCCTCAAGTAGACCTTAATTAGAATAATCATTAAAAAGATATTCCCCGAATTCTAAGGAGAATATGAGAATAAGAACCTCCTATGCTAGAATAATCAAAGCCGAACACCTCACGAAATGGGGAACGAAACACTCTCACACTCAATCCTATGCTAAGTGTTCAATTTCGGGGTGATCTCTAAATTGCACAGTCATAGTATGTATTCTATCATAGGCTTGGCGGTTACACAAAACTCCACCACTAGAGCTAAGGTCAAGACAATCTTTGAAGGCAATATTGGGTAATCATGTTGTAACGGTTTAGGGTGCAATGTCATCACTAACATACTACAGCGAAGGCGACAAAGACCATCGATACATGACCAAATCCATGGTCAAGACACCAACGACTGCTCGATTCCTTCACCTAAGCATGATTCATGACTAAAAGGTAGGATAAGACATGGGATTTTTAAATGGTGAAAAATAAAAAATTAACAAAACAAATAATCTTAGCTCATAACCTGGTCGTCATCATCCGCCATCCATCCAAACCTCCATGCTTCAAAATGCGAAAATTGGATCATTAATTACCGCCATAAGTGGAAATGATGCTGAATCGAATATGTCGAAAAATACATATTTATAATGTAATTCGGCCAATACTCGTGAGATCATGTATGCATGAGAAAACGTTTTTAGTTTGTATCAACAATGCATGAAAAATGTTTCATGATCCTAGTTACGTGAAATTTTTCGAAAACAAAAGAATTGGGGTGTTTGGCAAATTCAACATTTCGGCGCCAAAATTCGAAAAGTTGAAAAGCTTGAATGTTAATGACTCCTAATTCAAATTCAAGTATCCTAGACATGATTTGACTAAAAATATTTAATCTAATTTGAATTTTAATAGTTAAAATTCTGACAAAAATGTGCAATATAAGTGGGTTTATGCAAATCCTATGTTTAGGGAATCATGGTAGTTATACATTGTCTAATCATAGTCCTAATTGTATAAAAATTCAATCAAAATTGAAAAGCTCCAATTCGATTTTGTGTGTATGAACAAACCTAGACTCAAAATTAAAGAAAATTAGAGTTAATTGACTTACAATTGATGTTAAGAAAGTAGTGGTTGTTGATAATCTTGAAAATTAATGCCTCGAATTTGATTTTGAAAGGCGTAATTGATTTTGGGTTGTGATGTTCGGTTTTGACAGCAATGGCAGAAGTTGGGAGAGTTTGAAAGTGAATAGTGGGGGAAAGAAGAATGGAATACGGGTTGTATCAGATCCACGGTACTACGGTACCACTAAATTTAGTGGTGCCATGGCCTGCTGGGATGAATTTTTTTCCCGTTTTGATTTTTGACAAATAAATCTCGCTTATTTAGTGAGACTTTTTGACGCGAGGAGAGAATTTATACCTAATAAATTCTTTTATGAGATAAATCCATTAGGATTTGACGGACGAAGCTAGATGCGAAGAGAATACTTTAATATTTCCAAGGAAATACGTAAATAGTCATTAGAGGGATAGGAAGGATGACTTTAATATTTTCAATGAAATATTTAAATAGTCATAAGACAAAATTCAGAAGATGTTTTTGAACACACGTAGATTGTGAAATTCACGGAATGTGTTCCATCATTCCTAGACCTAGACGCAGATAGTTAAAGGATTCTCGTTTGAGAGGTTTAGTTAGTAAGTCAGCGAGACTGTTGCACGGGGTTTTTGCTCAAGTCAATTGCACCATTTTTGTCGCACATAATTGGGATGTCGTCGAGATGGATGTCATTCACTATTAGAGCTTGTTTCATCCATAGTGCTTATTGACATGCCTTTCCGGCGCTTACGTATTCGGCTTCGGTCGTGGAGATAGCAAGAGACGTTTGTTTCTTGGAGAACCAAGAAGTTAGACACCAACCCATGAAGGTAAAAACACCACTCGTACTTTTTCGATCCACATAATCTACCGCATGATCAGAGTCGGCATAGACAATAGTTTCTACACCGGTCCCCTTGGGATAATACAATCCCAAGTGCATAGTGCCTTTAATGTATTGGAAGATAGGCTTAACCGCTTCAAGGTGAGAGGTTTTGGGATCCTCTTGGAAGCGAGCACAAAGGCAAACACTAAACATGATACCGGGCCTACTTTTCGTTAGGTATAATAAACAACCTATCATGTCCCTATACTTAGTGCTATCCACAGACTCACCTTCTTCATCTTTCGTGAGTTTCATTTCCGTGGACATAGGCGTTTTCATGGGTTTAGACTCTTCTAAGCTAAATTTCTTAAGCATCTCTTTAATATACTTAGATTGATTAAAGAAGATACCATCTTCAATTTGTTTTATTTGTAGACCAAGGAAGAAGTTTAATTCACCCATCATGCTCATCTCAAACTCGTCACGCATGATCTTTTCAAAATCATCTCACAGTTCTGGACAAGTGAGCCGAATATAATGTCGTCGACATATATTTGAACAATGATGAGATGAGAATTTCGTTTCTTCGTGAAAAGTGTATTGTCTACCATTCCCATGATATTCTCATGTTCAAGCAAGAAAGCTTTTAGTCTGTCGTACCAAGCTTTGGGAGCTTGTTTAAGACCATAGAGTGCTTTCTTAAGCTTATAAACATGATTTGGTTTTTCAAAATCAACGAATCTCGGAGGTTGTGCTACATATACCTCCTCGTTAATGAAACCATTTAGGAATGCACTTTTCACGTCCATTTGATATAGTTTAAAGTCTAAAGCGCAAGCATAGGCAAGGAGTATCCTAATAGACTCTGATCTAGCTACGGGTGCACAAGTTTCATTGTAATCTATTCCTTCTTGTTGGTTATAGCCTTGTGCCACCAACCTAGCCTTATTCCTAGTTACGACGCCATTTTCATCGAGTTTTTTTTTAAACGCCCACTTAGTTCCTATAATGGTTTGGTTCCTAGGTGGGGGTACTAAATCCCAAACTTGATTTGCGATGAATTGATTTAACTCCTCTTGCATGGAAACTACCCAGCTTTCATCCTTTATCGCTTCACCGATATTCTTAGGTTCTACGGTAGATATAAAACAAAAGAAATTACTTTTGTTTTGGGCTTATGACCTAAGGGTTCTTTGGTTTAGGTTTCCTATGACATTTTCTATTAGATGATTCTTGGATTCCTTAAGGTTGACAACTTCGTCAACTTCGACTATTTCATCCTCAACGTCATCTTCTATGGTTTTCTTGCCGTTAACCTTAATGACTTCTTCCTTATCTAAGTCATCATCCACCAAGGGTGATGTCTTAGTTTGGTGGAGGACTTTCATCAAATGTCACGTTGAGTGATTCTTCGACTTTCATTTTTTCCTTATTTAGGACAACATAGGCTTTACTATTTTGGGAGTAACCTAGGAAAACACCTTCGTAAGACTTTGGGTCAAACCTGGTGAGGTAGTCTTTTGTGTTTAATATGAAGCACTTGCTTCCAAACACTCTAAAATAATCTAGGGTAGGTTTTCTACCTTTTAAGATTTCATATGGTGTTTTTCCTAAGATTGGCCTAATCAAAATCCTATTAAGTATATAAGTTGAGGTGTCTACGGCATTACACCAAAACTTTTGCGGAATGGATTGTTCGTTTAACATCGTTCTACTCATCTCTTGTAAAGTACGATTTTTTCGCTCAACTACACCATTTGATTGTGGAGTGTGTGGAGCTGAGAAATTGTGTGCGATACCATTAGCATCACAATATGCTCCAAATTGCACATCATTATCAAATTCCCGACCATGATCTGTCCTATTAGACCCTATTGTACAACCTAGTTGATTTTGGACCTTCCTACTAAAGATTTCGAATTCCTCGAAAGCTTGTGTCTTATTCTTAAGAAATCTAGTCCTAGTATACCTAGAATAGTCATCTACTATTACTAAGGTGTAGTAATTTACTCCGTAACTCCGTACGGCGGACAGACCTAATAGATCCATGTGAAGGATTTCTAGGCATCTAGATGTTGAGACCATGTTCTTAGCTTTGTGACTAGAATGAGCTTGTTTTTCAACTTTACAAGCGTCACAAAAGTGTTTATCAAACTTAAGCTTGGGTAGGTTTCTAACTAGATCCTTAGACGCTATTGATTGTATTAAACGCATATTAGCGTGACCTAGTCTCCTATGCCATAGGATGGAATTCTCATCTATGGTTGCTAGACAAATCTTATCCTGAGACTTATCTCCTATTTTCATTACGAATAAGCCATTTTTCCTAACTCCTTTGCCTATGACCTTGCTATCCTTAGTAATCTCACTACCCTTTTTGGATAATATTACTCTACACTTATTATCAACCATTTGACTAATACTAAGCGAGTTAAATCCTAGGTTATTGATGCGTACTTTCATCCTGCTTTAAATTTATAAACTAAGACATACAAGGATTAACACATACTAACGGGCAGAGAACCCGATCGAGTGTAGTAAAGCCTAGGTAAATCCGAGTGTCGTCCCTAAGAGCTGTTGTCTTAAAGAACTAAGGTATAATGCATTATAAACGGTTTGATTAAAAGATGTATAGAAATAATTAAAATCTTAATTTAACATAATTAAAATAAAGGGATAGAAAGAAAGTGGAATGAAGCTAACCAAGGCTTAGATGCAAGTAATTCTAATTTATTTTACTCAATCATAGTAGGTGAAAATCACTAGACTCCTTTGGTTAATTCGTCTAGCCTATCTCCCTAGAATCCGTCTAGGACACCAAAGGTTTGGATCCTTATGGCTGTCAAAGCTTATAGGTAGACTAGTTTGAGTCATTAAGAACCTACTAATAGACCTAATTCATGAGAAACCCGGCCTCTCGGATCTTAGATTTCTTCTAATTTCTTAAGTACCTCCACTTGATAGGTTATCCTTTGGTCAATTCGCATACAAAGGATGGTTGTACTATGGCCAATTCCTTCCATACTTCGCAATCTAGTCGGCTAGTGTCCTTTGGTCAATTCTCCTAGCCTACTAGATTCTAACAAGCTTAGAACACTACCGAAACTAGTGTGTCATTGAATAGGCAAAGAAGATGTCTATATTGAGAAATAAAAGAGAATACATAACATAACTAAAACTTTAATTAAATAAATGAATTCATCATATGATTACTAGAATAACATAAGAGAGTTCAAACTCGAATACAATGATGATAGTAGACGAGAACTTCATTCGTCCAACCTCCTAAGCCTGGATTCTTCTTATGTGGTTGCTCTCCCTAAACCCTAGTTCAGGTTTGGGAAAGGGGCGATGGTTTGGAATGCAAAATTAGTGTGGTATTTATAGGCATAGAAAACCCTAATAAGTTACGGCGTAACCCTATGTACCGGTTACGCCGTAACCCTTTAAAAACGGATTGCATTTAAAGTTAATCCATACTTACGGCGTAACTCTAATGGAAAGTTACACCGTAATCTTCGGCGGCAACAATTACGTCGTAATATTCATGTAGTGGTTACGCCGTAATCCTCTTAGGGTTAACCTTTACGTCGTAACCTTCTGCTATAGCTACGTCATAATCACAATAATATCTTGAACCCTATTATGTGTCACTTCTATGCCGTAACCTTTGTTGATGGTTACGGCGTAATCTTCATGATGTAGTAATTCTTCTAAGTCATTACTAGCTTACGGCGTAACATCATCACTTAGTTACGCCGTAATCTTCTCTGTAAAGGAAAAGGTCATAGCTTGATCCGCATTAAGTCCAAATTCATCCAAATGTTGCTCCATACTCTATTAATGCTCCTGAAACGAAATATGAAGAAATAAGGCATAACTTATAATAATTTTAGCATAATTTGTCAACATAAAGGGGAAATTGACACTTAGAAAATCAGGATTATTTGATGTTATCAAATATCCCCCCACTTAAACTTTACTTGCCCTCAAGTAGACCTTAATTAAAATAATCATTAAAATGATATTCCCCGAATTCTAAGGAGAATTTGAGAATAAGAACCTCCTATGCTAGAATAATCAAAGCCGAACACCTCACGAAATGGGGAACGAAACACTCTCACACTCAATCCTATGCTAAGTGTTCAATTTCGGGGTGATCTCTAAATTGCACAGTCATAGTATGTATTCTATCATAGGCTTGGCGGTTACACAAAACTCCACCACTAGAGCTAAGGTCAAGACAATCTTTGAAGGCAATATTGGGTAATCATGTTGTAACGGTTTAGGGTGCAATGTCATCACTAACATACTACAGCGAAGGCGACAAAGACCATCGATACATGACCAAATCCATGGTCAAGACACCAAATACTGCTCGATTCCTTCACCTAAGCATGATTCATGACTAAAGGGTAGGATATGACATGGGATTTTTAAATGGTGAAAAATAAAAAATTAACCAAAACAAATAATCTTAGCTCATAACCAGGTCGTCATCATCCGCCATCCATCCAAACCTCCATGCTTCAAAATGCGAAAATCGGATCATTAATTACCGCCACAAGAGGACATGATGCGCATACTTCCTTGGTCTTCAAATAGTTGGTATAGATTTGTTACCAACTTCTTTCTTCAATGTAAACGAGGTATATTTCTTGTTTGTTTTAACGAAATACATAACTAGCTACTTTTTTTTACATAACTAAAACTTACATGATAGATAAGTCATCCCCCCACTTGAGATGAATTATATATGAAATATATTGGGGGGTCTTCAATGATCTTTACATATGTGTCTTCAATATGGGCATAACTCTCGAATTTTTCCACCGAACCTTGAACTTTAAATAGATGGCGACTTCCCAATTATGAACTAAATTTACATGGTAGGCTAAGGCGAATAGGTGTAACGAAACAAAATTTTATATGGGTAATGAAACGAAAAAGATGGCTCGGAAGGGTGTATCTAGGGGTATCTTGCACTAAGGGTGAGTGCAACAAATGGGTTTTAACACGGTGGTCGAAAAGTTGAGGTGACTAATCGATAAACGCACACAAGTATACACATATGGGCTATTTTGGTGTAATCCTAAAACATTGCCTTCTCTAATTGTCTTTTCCAAATGTATCAAGTAAATTTGACACACTACTCGTCTATGGTCTCGAAATGACGCGAAGGCCAAGTTCTAAAGTTTACAATACTACCGGCTCACTCATTATTTGGTAGATTTGAGTAAAAATGGGGAAACAGAAAGGCTAAATTTCACCAATGAAATAAAGGGTAAATGTGTGCTCCGCTAAGGTCTATTCTAGTTAGGTTAAGAAAAACATGACAAAATTTTTAAAACTGGCATAATTTTTCGAAATAAACTAGAAAATCAAGGGCAAGTATTTTAAATTTTAAATCATTTCTATTCCTTAGATCTTTTCAACTAAACTGCTCCCCGACAACGGCGCAAAAAACCTAATGGGTATTTTCATCCTGCTTTAAATTTATAAACTAAGACATACAAGGATTAACACATACTAATGGGCAGAGAACCCGATCGAGTGTAGTAAAGCCTAGGAAAATCCGAGTGTCATCCCTAAGAGCTGTTGTCTTAAAGAACTAAGGTATAACGAATTATAAACGGTTTGATTAAAAGATGTATACAATTAATTAAAATCTTGATTTAACAGAATTAAAATAAATGGATAGAAAGAAAGTGGAATGAAGCTAACCAAGGCTTAGATGCAAGTAATTCTAATTTATTTAACTCAATCATAGGGGGTGAAAATCACTAGACTCCTTTGGTCAATTCGTCTACCCTATCTCCCTAGAATCCGTCTAGGACACCAAAGGTCTGGATTCTTATGGCTATCAAAGCTTATAGGTAGACTAGTTTGAGTCATTAAGAACCATATATAATAGACCTAATTCGTGAGAAACCTGGCCTCTTGGATCTTAGATTTCTTCTAATTTCTTAAGTACCTCCACTTGATAGGTGATCCTTTGGTCAATTCGCACACAAAGGATGGTAGTACTGTGGCCAATTCCTTCCATACTTCGCAATCTAGTCGGCTAGGGTCCTTTGGTCAATTCTCCTAGCCTACTAGATACTAACAAGCTTAGAAAACTACCGAAACCAGTTTGTCATTGAATAGGCAAAGAAGATGTCTATATTGAGAAATAAAAGAGAATAAATAACATAACTAAAACTTGAATTAAATAAATTAATTCATCATATGATTACTAGAAAAACATAAGAGAGTTCAAACTCGAATACAATGATGATAGTAGACGAGAACTTCATTATTCCAACCTCCTAAGCCTGGATTCTTCTTCTATGGTTGCTCTCCCCAAACCCTAGTTCAGGTTTGGGAAAGGGGAGATGGTTTGGAATGCAAAATTTGTGTGGTATTTATAGGCATAGGAAACCCTAATAAATTACGGCGTAACCCTATGTACCGGTTACGCCGTAACCCTTCAAAAACGGATTGCATTTAAATTTTATCCATACTCACGGCGTAACTCTAATGGAAAGTTACGCCGTAACCTTCGGCGGCCACAATTACGTCGTAATATTCACGTAATGGTTACGCCGTAATCCTCTGAGGGTTAACCTTTACGTCGTAACCTTCTGCTATAGCTACGTTGTAATCACATTAATATCTTGAACCCTATTCTGTGTCACTTTTACATCATAACCTTTGTTGATGGTTACGGCGTAATCTTCATGGTGTAGTAATTCTTCTAAGTCATTAATAGCTTACGCCGTAACATCCTCACTTAGTTACTCCATAATCTTCTTTGAAAAGGAAAAGGTCATAGCTTGATCCGCGTTAAGTCCAAATTCGTCCAGATGTCGCTCCATTCTCTATTAATGCTCCTGAAACGAAATATGAAGAAATAAGGCATAACTTATAATAATTTTAGCATAATTTGTCAACATAAATGGGAAATTGACACTTAGAAAATCAGGATTATTTGATGTTATCAGTTATCTACATGCTCAACATTTCTAATTGTGAGGGAGTTTTGAGAGATCATACCTTTGCCTACGATGTTGCCTTTTAATTTACTACAAAAAGTGACGTTACCTCCATTGTAAGCTTTGTAGGATTAGAATAGACTTCGATTTCTCGTCATGTGATTAGTGCATCCACTATCCTTGACTCATTCGTCGGGCTCCAAGTCGATTCCCAAGCATATCTATTGAATAAGAAAAAAACTCAAACATTCGGTCCCCATTATCTCATGGGTCCAAAGTTTTTTTTGGGTAAAAGGGAACTTCTACCCTGGTAAAACCAAGCTCTTCAAATTCAAAAAACTGAACTTGTGAAACAAAACCAAGCTCTTCAGAAAGAACTTAAGAAAGAAAAAGCCACCATTGAAAGCTGGACAACTAAGAACCCTAAACTCTTTAACACTATCAGTCGTATCCCTAGTACTAGTAGGATAATACTAGGAAAGGATCAACTCACTGAATCCTCCAGTGAGACTCATAGTGTTAAGCCTTTCATGCCTGCTGGCACACCCTTTGAAATGGAGATGAAACCCAAGTCAAGTAACTGGATTGATAGAAACAATCCTAATAGCAAAATGCCAAATTTCGACACTGGGAAAATCTTGGTACCTGAAAGTCAGGCCATCAAAGAGATTCTTGGAGTCACTGACACATCCAGCAGTACTGAGTCTGTCACTAAATCCGAATCAAAATCTCAATCTCCACTTCCACCACTGAATGTACTTCAGGGAGCTGAACCCAGTTCTGACCTAAGACCTCTTGTCTACTCTCAAGAACCTGTGAAACACCCTTGTAATCAATCTTAACGATTAATAATAATCTCGTATTACTGTTTCCTAACGCCTATTTTCACTAGAAATTTAAACTTTTCGTTATTGTTATTAGTAGCAATGCATTGCATATATACATATATATATATTAAACACACCGACACTAGAGATAATATCTCCTACGCAACATCACTTTCTTATGAACAACGTCAAGTGATCCTATTCATTTAGTTAGCTCACTACACTTAACTAAAGTAAATATCACATAAATATTCTTAACTAAAACACAAACACTAATCCTAAATTACTACTACAAACCAACCGGACCCTTAATTGCTTGGCCCAACAACAAACACTAAACCTCATTTCCACTAACCCATCGAGCTAGCCCAACCCAAATGAATATCACAACCACTTAATCCACCATTTGAAAAGTTGCATTATCTTGTTTCATTTCCTTTTCACTCAATCAATACAACTTAGAAACAAAAACTCCCATGCAAGACTTAAAGCTCGAACATAACCATTATACATTTCAACCAATAAAAACCCAACTCAAACATCATAACCCATCATCACCACGACCATAAGATTGTTACATTAACCTATCTTTATTTTTTTCTTCCTTTGCTCCGAATATCCACTCGCTACCCACTCCTAAGAACCCGACATATTATTAATATCAAGCACGATTCTCATTCATTGTTACACATTCAAAACGTACCACTTAACTAACTACCGTAATATCAAGAACCCAACTAGAAATAGCAATTGGTAAGTTGATGCTAAACTTATTTTGGTTGTCCCCAATTCGAACCCAACTCATCATTAAAAACTTCTACGCAAAACAACAACTTCCCACGACATACTAATTATATTACCAACTAAAAATGATACTTCATATATACAAAGTAAACAAGAAAAATGGATTGTAACTTAGTAAAATAAACGTGTGACAATATGGAAGAACCGAATGGAACAAGAAGTAAACAAAGACTAGCAGCCAAAATCCCACCCAACCACACATGTTTTACACCTAAACTAACATACCATCACACAAGTGTCCTTCACCCACAGTGCATCCAATCATTGGTCAAGAAGTCAAGCAAGTTATAGATATTTTGTTTATATAAGTCTGCCCTATTCGATCTCTCCCATCACATATCACTTTCTATCAAAATCACCCCATTCCTTAAACTTGATACTCACTTTCTGTCGAGAATGTGGAAGCAAAGTGTTTGGAGTCAAAACTTATAAACCATTCGCACTCAATATCCCTCATTGTGTTCAGTTCGAACCCCACAACCTCATACACACCCATTTCACAATCAAAATACTTTCATTTAAATCTACCTTCACGACAGGGAACTCAACTAGCTTCGGGTAAAGAAGTTGAAGCAAGTGGGATTGTTTCTCTTTCCGTGTTCCAACAAATTTCTGCTAAGCCTCCACCACTTTTTCTCAAAAGTGTTGTAAGTTTCCTTGTTCCATTTTAAATATATACCTCATACTCACTTGCATGCATGCACATTCCATGCTACACTTCGAAACGTGTCTATTTATTTCATATATACCACACAGTCACGACCTTTCTCACAGTTAACACATGAGCACGACCTTGCATGATTTTGTTAAACACTAAATCGAACATTTCAACTTGACATTAAAATTATACGCATCAATCTACTCGAACATGTAAGTAGTCGTTCCATGCAAACCCATATGAGCTACGCTATAAGTAAAATAAATACAAGTTAAAACACGCTACGAAATTATATGAATGAAAAACAGTCCCTAGGTGGCCTCTAAAATAACCTCGTATCTCACTAAGTAATGTAATGACCATATTCGTCGATACACGACTTAACATACCATGCAACTATCGACCCTTTTCATTTAAGACAACTTTCGAACAAACACAAGTTTCGACCTTAAAAATGAACTATTTTAACTCTTACTCGATCGGAAAATGTAGAAAACAAAAGAAAATCCAACTAAGTATTTAAACTAAGAAAAGAACCATTCGACATCACCAACTAGAGACATGCTTATTTCGAAATCCACAAATGTAACCTCTATATATTTTTACTCCACTCGACTATACACTTGAGAAACAACCTATTTCATGTTCTAAGATCCCTCCCATAACCCCGTCTCGACACCTAAAATAAATCCTTTTTAATGCTACTCGACTAGTGTAAACACTTAGAAAAATTCATGGAATATTTCAAAAACTTATTTCATTCGACCTACCCAAAAACCATTCCTATATTTTCGAAATCTTGTATATAATATATATAAATTATTACCTCACTCGAATGACAAGCTAGCAAACTATATTTTTCATGTTTTAAGTTCGACTTCATGAACTCGTTAACACGCTCAAAACAATCCATTTTGATCGACCCTCGTTAGGAGTTAGCAACCAACTATTTTCAGAAAATTGCATAACCTTCGGTTGGGCCAAAAACAAAGCCCAACAAGGAATTTCGATAACAAGGCCCAACAGACCCATGTGATATATTTTTGGAATCCTAAAAATAGCCCAAATCTAAGCCCAAAACTATTTTCACGCCCTCGCCTCTAAATTTGTTAACGGACCTTAAACCAATTCGTTAATCGGCCCAATAAGGTAAAAATAACCTCATTTCTGGAATAAACACTTGAAATAAGTTAAAATAAACTTAATAAAGTTATAGAAATTTTCAGAATATTTTTCCCGTCATTTTTATGCAAAAAGGACTAAAAATGTAACGCGACTTAACCGAAAAGGACTAAAACTGCCAAACCTGGAAACTAAGGGACTAAAACTGTGAAAACAGTTGTAAAGGACTGAATTTGACATACCATTGAACTCCAAGCATTATATGGACTATTGGACAATTATTGGACTATCATTGAACTATGGACTGAATAAGGACTAACGACGTAACGCGAACCACGGTTAGGGTAGAAAATGTAAAACCTGGAAAGATCAAGAACCAACTATTATAACTTGTCATTTTTAGCTTATTTTCCATTTTTGCACCATATCTTTACTTCATATGCATAGCTGCATTTTATTTGCATATTAGTTAATAGCGATAGAAATATTTCATATTAATATTTTATTTACTCGTTGAAAATATGATCTTACAAGAGTACGAGCACCATAAGCATATAACATCTTCATTCTCAACAATTAGATCGTTGAATAATCATCATCCACCATTCATACACATACACACTAGAAATTAGTAAGATTCTCAGATATTTATATATTTACCAGGTTCTATATCGAAGTTATTATAATCATCTCTGAATTTATTATCATCATCAGTAGCGCTTAAGGTGAGTCATGGCCTCACTTTTTAAACTCCTTATACTTTTTAAACTCTGTGAGGGGGATACATGCTATAACTAAATCACAAGTATTTTTCTGTAAGCTACCTGACTTGATATATGCCTAAGTACACCATATTGCCATAAGACCCTTTATCATGAGCCATTAATCACTGCGGTGAACGCGAATATAATGAATAGATCTATTAGAGGTTGACGACCTATCCCACTAATACTATGACGGAATGCTTTTTGCTAGTCGTATTAGTCGCGATGCATTATATTTGAGAGAAATAGGAATTGGCAAAATCACCTATTACACGAGGGCAGATTTTCATCATTAATTTGGTGGACACCTCCGTTTATGCGGTACTTTGTTAACGTTTGCGTGTCATGAGACTTAGGGCAATATATGAACTGCAATATCAATCTTTTTAAACTGATTGTATCTCCAATACAATCTTGCTTGTGATTGAACTGATATTTAAATTACAAACTCCATGATTTCACTCAACATTATGTTGACTTTTAAGCATGTATCTCAGGGAACTAGAGGAGCACGGCAAGGCATGGAGCAGGCATACCCTATCTTCAATAAATGGTGTAAAATAAGTTGTAATTCAGTTAAAATAATGTTTCTTTGAAGAAACCTTAGCACTCTGATGTAATGTTTTATAACTGAATTTGTATTATGGACCTATGTGAATTAAAAATGCCATCTTAGGCTGTTTTTCTATGATTTTGTATTCGATCCTCACAGTAACACCCTAATAAATCTTCCGCTGCTACAAACCAAATTTGGGGGTGTTACATCTACTCTCAACACTCTCCCAAGGAGAGGATGGGTTTAGGCACATCGATCCTGAAAAGGCCCAACCCTGAACCAAAAAATGTTTTGTCAGCTCCCACTGAAGCCTCAACACCCTCAATCCCTTCTGATGTCAAGCCTGACAGCCCTGACTCAAAATATGATCAGTTGGCTGAACTTGTCAGGAAGCTGAGTGAAAAGATTGAAACATCTGAGAAACCTCCTCAATCTAAGATTAAGGAACCAAAACCAGCTTCCTCCAGTACCTCCAGACCTAAAACTACTCCAAAATCTCAACAAAGATGTGAACTGTGTCACTATACAAATCACTCCACTGATGATTGTTATAGAATCATGTTTTGCATGATATGCAAAAAGGAAGATCACAGGACGACTGATCACCTATCCCACACTGTCTCATCCAGCATGGCATCAAACCACAAAGCTCAGTCTTTTAAGTATGCCTCAGGATCTAAGCAGATACAAAGGCAAAAGGCAAAACCCTTTTCACCTTGTCTACACTGTGGATTTAATGATCATCTTCCTGATAACTGTTTGATGTATCCTTGCTGTGATATATGTGGAGATCCTTCTCATGACACTTCAGAACATGAAAGAGTCATTCAGGAGAGAAGAGGAATCATCAAATCCTCTTCTCAGTCTACTGACTCTACATCGACCGAAGCACTGTTCACTCCACCACTGATCATGAATCTGTTGCACAATTTAAGAAGTCCATTAAAGCTAAACCCACCAGGAAGTGGGTTAACAAGAAAAACTAACTCAGTTTACCATTTGTGTAGAGACATACCAGGGAGCCTGTTTGGCATCTAGACAGTGGATGTTCAAGAAGCATGACTGGTGTGAAAGAGTATCTGCACAAATATGTAGAAGAACCAGGACCTAAGGTGGTATTTGCTGATAACTCATCTTGTCCCACTGAAGGTTATGGTTCAGTAAATTGTAGTGGGATAGTTTTTACTAGAATAGCTTATGTTAATGGTCTTAAGTACAACTTGATCAGTGTCAGTCAACTATGTGATGCTAAGTACATAGTTCGGTTTGATGATAAGCAAGGCACCATTTTCAATGCAAATAAAGAAGTAGTTCTTATTTCACCTAGAAAGCAGGATGTTTATGTGTTAGACATGTCTACACTCACTTAGAATGGAACTTGTCTTTTTACTAAGGCCACTGAAACACTTAACTGGCTCTGGCATAAGAGACTCTCCCATCTGAATTTCAAAAACATAAACAATCTTGCCAAACAAAACAAGGTCCTTGGCTTACCATCACTTGTGTTTTCAAAGGATAAACCTTGCTCAGCCTGTGAAAAAGGCAAACATCATAGAGCATCATTTAAAACCAAACAAAACTTTTCAATCAAAAGCTGCCTTCACTTACTTCACATGGATCTCTTTGGACCTGTCAGTCCAATGTCTATCCACCATGAGAAATATACTCTGGTCATAGTGGATGAATACTCAAGATACACTTGGGTTTACTTCCTGACCAAAAAGAGTCAGGCAGCTGAGACTATCATGTCCTTTGTCAGAAACATTGAGAATCAAAATGACATTAAAGTCAAACATATCAGGACTGAAAATGGGACTGAATTCAAAAACCATGATCTGGAATGTTTCTGTGATGAGAAAGGAATTTCTCAAAAAATTTCTTCTCCTTATACACCTAAACAAAATGGTGTTGCTGAAAGAAAGAACAGAACACTCATTGAGGCTGCCAGAACAATGTTGAATGGATCAGCACTCTCCAAACATTTTTGGACTGAAGCAGTTAAGACTGCCTGTTATACTCAGAACAGATCCATCATTGTCAAGAGACATAGCAAAACTCCCTACGAGTTATTCAAAGGAAGAATTCCTGACATCAGCTACTTTCGTGTGTTTGGGTGTCCTGTGTTTATTCATAACCACAAGGATCACTTAGGAAAGTTTGATGCTAAGGCTGATGATGGATACTTCCTATGATACTCACTTGTTTCAAAAGCCTTCAGGGTGTTCAATACAAGGAGACAACAAACTAAGGAAACATACCATGTCACCTTTGATGAGAGTACTGAAGGCATCAGATTCTCAAATACCTCAGCGGATAAGATTGGGATTGATGACTCATCAAGATATCCTCCTAATGAATATCATCCTAATTGCAATCCATCCACTCAATACCAAGCTTATGCTGATTTCTCATATTAAATCAGTCCTCATAACCTTCCACATCCCACTATCAGTGAGTTCATTGAAACTCAACAAGTCCTAAATGGGATACCACTCACATAACCCAGTGTTCAAATACAAAATCACAATGTTCAACCTGAACTCACTGAAACCCAGGACCCTGAAGTCCCTCATGTCTTAGATACTGAACCTACTCTACCACCTAATCAGGCATCTACAAGTTCTAACTCTTATCCTAGACCTCAGGAAAGATAGTCAAAATCTCAGGATATAGAACTTGTCAATATCATTGGTGAACCCACTGAGGGCATGCTCACTAGAAGCATGGCTGCCAAACTTACAGCTGCCTCAGCCAATGAATGCCTATTTGTTGACTTCCTGTCTACCATAGAACCTAAAAATGTCAAAGAAGTACTTACACACCCTAGCTGGGTTCAGGCCATGCAAGATGAGCTTGAACAATTTGACAGAAACAAAGTCATGACTTTGGTCAAATGCCCTCAGGATGTGTATATCATTGGCATGAGATTGGTATTCAGGAACAAAACAGATGAAAATGGTACTGTTATAAAAAACAAGGCCAGACTTGTTGCAAAAGGATACAATCAACAGGAAGGCATTGACTATGAAGAAACATTTGCTCCTGTTGCAAGAATTGAAGCCATCAGGATCTTCCTTGCCTATGCAACATAAATGAACTTCAAAGTCTACCAGATGGATGTCAAGAGTGCATTCCTAAACGGGAAACTTAAGGAAGAAGTTTATGTTCAACAACCTCCTGGATTTGAAAGTAGTGAGTTTCCTGACTATGTCTGTAAGCTTGACAAAGCCCTTTATGGACTGAAGCAAGCTCCAAGGGCATGGTATGAAACTCTCTCAGCCTTCCTGATCCAAAACAAATTTGTCAGAGGAAAGATAGACAACACCTTGTTTATCTACAAGACAAATGATGATATCATCCTTGTTCAAGTGTATGTTGATGACATCATATTTGGCTCAACAAGCTTTAAGTTCTGCAAACAGTTTGAGAAATTGATGACTAAGAAGTTTAAAATGAACATGAAGGGTGAACTCACATACTTCCTTGGACTTCAAATCAAACAGACTGATAAAGGAATTTCGATCAGTCAGGAGAAGTACACCAAGAACACATTGAAAAAGTATGAACTCAGTGATTTTGCTTCAGTAAAAACTCCAATGGTTCCTCCAAACAACCTGGGTCCTGATCTTGCTGACACATGTCTTACCCGAGGTTCATTTCCTGTGTGCTTCAAGAGTTATTGAGCAAGGAGTATGTTAGGCCTAACGCTAAGGGACTTGAGCCTGATGTGTTACACAAGACCAACTTCTCAAGAGATCCCAATAAGGTTACACAAATCACCCTGAAAACTTATATGTTGACAATAATTCAGGGTGTTGATGTTGTTTCACCAATACCTTCTCCCTCCAAGAAGGAGAAGAAGACAAAGAAACGAGGGTCCAGGAAGGTGGTTAAACCCAAACCACTCGTCACTGAGACCTCCGGTTCTAAGCCTGAAGGAAGCAGGCATACTGATGACCAGACCACTGAGACACCCAATAAAGAGGCCATCATTATACTGACCAAAGAACAAACGCCATTAGAAGGCACTGAGACATCACACTTAGTGTCCTCGGGCAAACCCTCCTCTAAAGACTCTACTCCCATACACAAGGTAGTAGAGTCAGGAACCTCTCAACCCTCACATCCTGCTTATGGCTCTAGTACATCACAACTAGAGTCTCAGGGAGAAAAGGGTCCTATATCCTCAGTAGGGCAGCACTACTCAACCGAGAAGGGGACCCACACCCAATCACATCCCGCTCACGGCACTAGTACATCACAACCAGGGTCTCAGGGAGTTAAGGACCCTAAATCTTCAGCAGGACAGCACCATCCTGCTAGAAAGGGGGACCATTTCACCAGCCTGATGAGAACATTCGCTAATCACAGCTTTTGTTTGAGGGCACAAAAACTGATCCCAAAGACTCAGGGGGAAAACTACAACCCACTGATACGGTATTGCCTTCAACGTTTCCTAATGATGATACTGAAACAAACCCATCAGTATCTAAAGGGACACCAGGGGACAAAGACTCGGGGGGCATGAAACCACCCGCTGATATGGAACCTACCATTCACAGCAAAGCGCATTCCTCAGGGACTGACTCTAAAGACCAGGCAGATAAAACCCAGTCTGCTGGATTTGAGGGGTCAGGAACTGACCATAACCATGGCAAACCCTCTTCTGAGGGGGAATCGGCTACTGAACAGGCTCCAACCGTTGCTGAACTTGAAACCTTTCTAAATGAAGAGTCAGAGGAGGAATACTGTGATTTTTAAGAAGATGAAGGTTTGGCTGCTGGGGAAGACGTGGATACTGATGATTCCTCATCAGTCATGAAGCTCCAATCAAAACCAAGTCCATCTAAATTCACAACCTTCCTGGCCACCATTGCATTTGAAGAAGATCTTCATCATTCACAACCTTCCTCTCCTGATTCCTGGAACTTCTGTTGTCTTGGCCTCTACCTCTGCTATCCTGGTTTCTAGGCCCTCTGCATTCTCTAGCAAAGTGTCCCAACTTATGACAGTTGTAACACTCTACTTTAGACTTGTCATACCCAGCAACATCACCTCCATTAATCAAGATCTTCTTTCCAGTCCTCTGATAGTACCTCTTATGTAAGATCCCGCAAAAATCCATCATAATCATACTCATTAATCAAGGATAAACTCAAGTTACTGTCTAATAAATCCCATTTTTACGGGGAAATTAAAATTTTTCTTTTATTATCATTCTTACCACGTTACGTCATTACAATGCTCACCAAATAACGACACTAGCTCATGATTTGTATTTCGAGACGTGACTATTTCACAAGAACTAATATTTCACAAACCCCATTTTCACTAGATGCAAATCTCACTAATATTAACTAGTATCCAAGTATAAATACACAAATGGCAATTTTTACAACTAATAATATTCTAAATACACAAATCCCATTTAGATTTAACTAAACTACAATTTGCCTAACCAACTACAAAGCCAAACGGTCTGTCTTAATTTCGGCCCATTACATGCTCCACCAGCCCACTCCCAAATTCAGTATTTCACTTTGTGATTTTAGGTAGGACTCGACCAGCCAAACACCCTTCAAAACAGCTCGAGTTCTCTCGATTTTTAAACACAACTCGCTAATATTTTTGCATCATCTCATACACGACCCACTAGATTATTCGAGAGCCAAATTCCAGAATTAGAGGTCGCAAATTTCTATGGGTTCGAACGCCAAACTGTTTGTCCCATTTCAACAAGATTCGTATATATACAAACCGCAACACTCAACCATTTTAAACCACGCTTATTCCCACGAATTCCTAACAATAATGCTAACATTTCATGATGCTAAAAGGACAGCCAGGACAGCAGTAGACGTGTATGACTCGATAAACCCATTTGACACTCAACTGAAATATACAAACCGAATATGTATAAATGCCAACAACTAAAGACAAGATTTCAAACCACTCCCATACCTTCTAATGATTCTAAATTCAGAAGCATGCTCTAAATACTGCTCATCCATAGTAACACTCCATGATTGAGTTTGAGAGTCTTCAAAGAAAACATGTGAAATCTTCTATAAATACCACCTTCTTCTAGCAACCACATTGCTCACTTCTCACTTATATCACTCTCACTAAATATCCTAAAAACCCAGAAATATTTAGGAGCAGTCGAGCAAATACGAAGAAACATATTAGTGCCTAGTGAGGCACTATTTTGGTTCGTGTATTTCCATCCGAGTTCCACAGCTCATCACCACCTTTAAGAGGTGTAGTAAGTGCCTTGGAACCCCTTTTATTTCAGTTTCTCACGTTAAGCTCATTGTCTTGCACATCACTTCATGCATTCGAACATATTAATTTTTGTGCTAGTACGTATAATAAAGATCACAACCCACATGTTTATAACTCTCACTGAGGACGAGTTAAAAATCACACTAGTGCACGTTAGAAATACATGCATGCACCCTCTTTTGTTTTTTTTCCAATCGAACTTATAAACTTCTATATTTTGAAACACACGATAACTTATTTTGAACCATGTATAATGTCGATCACTCTTTTGGGAGTCTCGACAGTTATCTCACACCCACATTTAAACATTTCATTTCATGCATGATTCGAACCCTCAATGACCTTTAGACACCACACGTACATATTACTACATATACATTTTACGCGTATCATTTTATGTAACCCACAACAACATGTCATGCCCCATTGGGAAGACTTAAGAGACACCACTCACTCGTGTTTAACCCATCATTACATGCATGCTTCGAACTCACACGCTCTCACGATCATACGCTAGATATATGCTCCATTCTAAATGCATGAACAAAATATGTCGAACGCTATAAATAAACTGGAAAACACTAAAAATATGCTAAGTGTTTTGTGCGTATGAAGCAGTCCAAGTAGCCATAAGAACGACCCCATATCTCACGATCCAACTAAATAAGCACGTCTTTTCTTTACACCACCTATTAAACGATGTAACTAGCTACACTTTTGTATAAACGACTCATAAAAATACTCACGTTTTGACCACTAAAAACAGTCAAGGTAAATCGCAAAAACCCTTTTTTTTTTTAAACAATTAAAAGTTGCGACATGGGTTTATAACCCATTAAGCAGTTTATAAGCTATTAGTATAAGCTGACTTTTGACACTTTTCAACATAAAAATAAGATGTTAAAAATAAATTTTTCGACATAACCAACTTGCTCAAACACCCACGAACTAAAAACGACTAATGGGCTATATATATACGGCTCGTTAAGGCCCATTTAAGGTAAAAATAAGCTACTAGCCGAATAAGCTGTTAAAATAAGCTTCCTTTATCTTAAATACGACTCAAAAAAACACGCCCACCTTTTCCCCACCATTTTAACATTTTTGGACTAAAAATGTAACGCATTTTGACTATAAGGACTGAAACTGCCAAACTGTGAAACTTGTGGACTGAAACTGTGAAAACAGATTATAAAGGACTTAGAATGACATATCATTGAACTTCAAGCCTTATATAGACATATGGACAACTTTTGGACTATTTATGGACTATGGACTTAACCGAGGACTAACGAAGTGACGCACACACAGTTGGAGTAAAAAGTATAAAATATGAAAAGGACACGGACTAATTAATTTTACTTAACATTCTTATTTTATTTTCCATTTCTCACCCATCAAATCATATGCATTTTATACTTTTTAGTTATGTATTATTTTCGTTCATTATTAGAAATTTAACGATTTCACTTGCATATCATTTCATCATATTTTGAGGAGATAATATTTCGAGTCGAGTGACATAAGAATCAAGATAATATCATGTATAATATTATATTTTCTTAACTTGAGGCATTTTAAGCATATCACACTCACATCATCAAATCGTTATACGATTTCTCACTTTCACACTCATCGTTAGTTATAAGTCGAATACTTAGACATTCCTCATATCTAGGTCTCGTAGTAAGGACGTTTCCGTGATCATAAGCCTTACTTGATCTTATAATTCCATCTTGTCAGATACACTCCTGGTGAGTCGTGGCCCCTACTTTTAATACTTGTTTTTAATAACTCTTTTGGGGGAGATACATGCTTCAACTGTTTTAAGTATTTTCATACCCTGAAAACTCTCATGATTTATTCAAAATCATCAACTATGTTTTACATGTTTTGAATCACCCTTTGGAAGGGATATAAGCTCGTTATACTTGCAAATTACTTACTTAGCTTAAACACTGTATTGAAAGATAACATTTTCAAACTACTTGTTGTAACAAGATACTGAGACTCATTTTATGCATTCATATAACAACTGAATGTACTGTTAACTTTACTATGATATTTCTACATTTCAACAAGAAATAATTGCCAAAACAAAAGTACGCATATTCTATGAAACCCTGAACCCTATATTGCCTAAGTTTAACTATATTGCCATAAAGTCCCTCGATCATGAGCCATTAATCACTGCGGTGAGCGCGAATATAGTGGACAGCTTTGAAACCTGTAGATGCTGACGACCTATCCCACCAAAATACTGGATGGAATGCCTTATGGCTAGTTGTATTTAGTCGCGATACACTATATTTGAGAAATAATAGGATGAGGCAATCACCTATTACCTAGGGCAAAACCATCAGTAACCTGATGTGACTCCGCCGTTTTATGGTACTTTTGTTAACGTTTTGCGCATCATGAGGCTTAGAGCAATATAACTTTATGAATATATATGTCTTCCTATATATATTCGGATACAGCTGTATTTATTTAACCACCACTCCACACTGATAGACATCAGACTTTATACTATTGTTTTCACTATGTGTTTGGAGTATGTATGATGTACTTGGAACTTAACTGTTATCATATGTGACATAGTTGTGTCTTATGATAAAGACAACTCAATGCTTGGCATATCGTTACTTTTAAAAGTTGAACCATTATTTCATTGCAAGCGTATAACAACGTAACTCATTTTCATTTTAAAACTTGAAACTTATGATCATCGGAGTTCATAAATGATTTACTCGTGAATTTTACCCAATTGCAAACTTGCCAGTTACTTCAAGAAGTACTAGTATTTATTTCAACTATCACTGTACAACTCTTGAATTTATTGAAAGAAAGTTATTTTCTATCAAACTCCACGAACTCACCAACCATTGTGTTGACGTTTTAAGCATGTTTATCTCAGGTAATCAACGGAGCAGGACAAGACACGGAGCGGGCATTAATTACTCTGATAACTTAAATGGTGTGAAAATCAAATATGTCATTCTTTCCAAATTTCCATACTTTGGTAGGATTTTCAAATTGGATATTTCACCTTTGAACCAAAACTATTATTTTGAATGACATATAACTTTCAAAACGCCTTTTTCAAGCAGTTTTCTGAAATTTTGACTTCGATCCTCACAGTAACACCCTAATTACTTTCCGCTGCCACAAAACAAATTAGGGGGTGTTACAGATTGGCATCAGAGCCACAGGTTATAGAGAATCAAATGTTTTCAAACATTGAACTATAACTACACTTTCAAAATAAATGATTTTACACCATACCATTTTAAGCCCTCCGTCACTACTAGAATACTAAGCAACAGCGACGAAAATTAACGACCGAATTAGTCTGTCGCAAGAAAATGGTTCACAGTGACGGATTAGAGATAAATTAGCTACAAAATTGGGTTTGATAAATTACGGACATATTAGTGACAAATCAGTAACATATTTAGAGATGAATTACGCATCTGTCACAATTCTATCGCTAGATATAATCATATAGAGATGGAGATAGCGATGAACTTAGGTTGCAACTATTAGCGATAGAACTCTGACAACATAATGATGGGGGCTAAGTTTTTTCACTTAGCTACTAATTAGCAATGTACTTGAGTATAATAATGTAGTTTAGGTGTAATTCTGCACAGTAGTTTATTTATACTTTTTGTTTGCCAAGATAATTGGTGGCACAATGATTTTGGTTCCCTCCATTTTTTTTCCAACTCATTAACTATAATCTTTTATTTGAAAAACAATAATTAATCAAGAATACTAGTTGACATGGTCCAAAAAGTTTTGGCGCCGGAAATTTTACAAATTCCCTCCCATTTTATCAATTCATAAAAAAAGTAAAATAACCAACATTGATTATACCAAATATCTTTTATGTAGTTTTTTTTGGGTTTGTTTAATTTGATTGTTGAATTGTATGACAACTTAAAGATGATGTAATTTTTTTGGCCCCTACTTGGGTCCTCTAATATAATCTTTGCTGTTTTCAAAAGGAAAAAAAAAAAAATAAAAAATAAAAAAAAAATAAAAAAAAAAATAATAATTAAACGGGTTCGTGGGTCGACCCATTTAACCCATATAATAAAGTATATATAATTTTTTAATTTTTGAAAAAATGCTTAAACGGGTTGGCGGATCGACCTTTTTAACGTATGCCCAACCCGAACCTGACTTGTTTAATAAACGGGTCAGATGGGTCGACCCGAACACGACCCGAAACCTATTTAGACTCAACATGAATCTATTAATTTTCATGTCAGTCTCAGATCAGGTTTTGTGTCGGGTCAAAAATTGACACCCCTACTAATAATGCCCTTAAAAAAAAGTAAAAATACTAAATAATGATAATATATATAGTGAATATGGCAAAAGTTCGGATCTCATATTTGTTATAGATCAAATGAACCAATCGTCGCCATTCATTTTTTTTATCAAAAAAAATTTATATAAATAAATAAACAAAGGGGATAAAATTAAATATCTTACGTTTAACATATATACTCCAAACACACAAGAACATACAGTTATCACTTTGGGTGAAAATATTGGCGCCATTGTGTGAAATTATTCGGCGCCCCTAGATATGTGGGGATCATGGAGCAACAGTGACTCCTTCCACAGAAGGTTTATGTTGCGGTTTATGAGATACAACACACTTTCAGGAAGCACTAGGAGAAGGTATGTTCATACACCTTTCACTATTTTAAATCATAATTTGTGGTAATTGATTTTAATTTACCTTTTAATTTAATGTTGGGGTGCTCAATTCATTGAGTTTGATTGCATGATTATAGTTAATTAGGGTAATTTTTACTTTTCAATTCTATGTTATCAACCTAGGGTTCTCTGAATTAGCATTGATAACTGCAATTGTGTGGGTACAATGAATCCCAAATTTCGATTGTGTTCACCACTAATTTCAATTGTGAACCCACTGGAGCACTTATTCTATGACGGAATTGGGATTATCAGAGAAAAAGAGAACCAATTGTTTTTTGTTATTAACATTGGGATTTCACATGTGTCCTTTTCATAATATGTGTATTAAGTGTTGCTACTGTAGTTGTTGATTTCATATTTTCGTAATGCAATATATGTGTGAATTGGAAGTTTATCATGTTAAAAAGTGCTTTTCAGCCGTTTATATTGATCAAATAACAAGTGCTTTGGTGTTTGTGTTATAATTGATTAAGACATGTTTAGATGTTATATATGGTTTACGGGATATGGGATAATGTCTTGCATAGTAGATATGAATATTTTTTGGGGGTTAGGAGTGTTGTACCATGTTAATATTGGTCCAGGAAAAATTAATGGAACTGGTGCTCCTCTCTTTACTAGCAAATCTTTACCGGTTCACATGTCTTGTAATGCTTTCCCGACACGACCACCTCCTACTATTATTGATGGTATCACTTCTGTAGCAACTGCCATTGAAGTAGTTATTGTTCTTCTTAATGAAGATTGGAGTTTGAGTTTCAGTTTAAGGTTAAGAAGTGTGCTGAATTTACTAGAGCTGTGGTGGAACAAAAGTGAGGTTGTGTTTAATGTTAATGTTGTTAAGTTAGCAATATCCAATAACTAAAAACAAGATTATTTAGACCTGAGAATTAGCATCATCATTGTTCTTTTTATCAAATCACTTTTGACAAGAGATACGCATATCCACGTCCTTTATGCATGAGAGCCTGGGGTACAACATAATTTTTTTATACTGATGTGCAATTTTAAAAAATTAAACTAGCTCATATCTACTTTCCATACAACGATGATAGTGCATTTTCAAACTGGTAATTAGTTAGCCATGCAAATGATCGCATATCTACACAAAGCAGGTTAGTGTAAGTTAAGTGATTTAACGCTTATCTCATTTGATTGGTGAGATACTAAGTATAATTTCACAATAAGATATCTACAATAGTTGTGTAATCACTTTTGATTGGCTTATGGTTATCAAAAGTACAAGAATAATTGGTGGAATAGTAAGAGTGCTTTTAGTTAGTTACTGTTATTGACATTGTGTGAAAATATTGGCGCCATTGTGTGAAATTATTTGGCGCCCCTAGATATGTGGGAATCGTGGAGCAATACTGAATCCTTCCACAGAAGGTTTATGTTGTGGATTATGAGATGCAATAAACATTTAGGAAGCAGTAGGAGAAGGTATGTTCATACACCTTTAGCTTATTATTCTGATTATTTTACAATACAACTTCACACTCTTTGGTTGTATATAATATGTGCATTTCTCAGCCGAATGAATACCATATTTGAACATTATGTGGTCAATGTGTTATATGGTTTTCTTATGCTTGATAGTACATACAAGTGTGAAACTAGTGATCCAACTGAGCTTGAATAGTTTGATTTATAGTAGCACAAGTGTAGTCCTTTTGGTTTAATGATTTTTTGACATTTAAGGTGCTGATCTGTATCTATTGACTGTGTTCAGGTTTTAGGTGTATCAGCATATTTCCTTAAGTGTTTATATTCTGAAAATTGTAATGTTTCAGATCTTTTGAGGTTAGTTATGTAAGGATACTGGAATTATAACTCACTTTACATATAAGACCCACTAAAGTATGCTTTTAGCTATTTCAAAAAAACTAATATTTGAATTTGTTATGTTCAAGAACTATCTTGATAGCATTCGTGGAGAGTTAAAGGAAGAATTGGAGGAAGAAATGAAAGTCGAGCTCAAGGAAGAAATGAAGAATGAGCTCAAAGAAGAAATGCGCGAAGAGCTAAAAGAAGAAATGCGTGAAGAGCTCAAGGAAGAAATGCGTGAAGAAATTCAAGATATGCTTGTTGAGTATGTTATCAAGAGTCGTGTTACCCGCCAAAGAAAAACAAAGAAAGGTAATGCAAGTAGCCATACATCTTAAACGTCAACCATTACACTTTCAAGAGCTTTATAGGTCCTCTTAACTTTTATGTAAGAGAGAATCTTTGGTTTAGATTTCCTTTTATGTTGTCGAAGATCAGATGTTAGTTTTCTTTTGAATTTGCTTGTTATTTGATTTGGATATGTTTAATTGTTATTTGATTTGGATACGGTTTTCGTGACTATTATCATTGTGGTATCAATTTGTGTGACATCTTGAATAAATGGCAAATAAATTGTTTCGTTTATTGACTATAGCGACATATTTTATCCTAAAAAGATTTTTAAATCGTGACAAATTAGAGATGGATTTGATCAAACATGCAATGAAATGGTGTTGATTTAAGCAACAAATTGTTAGTGACGGTTTTGAGACAATACTTTTAGTAGCGGATTAACGACAAATATATCCGTCTCTAGTAGCGACGGAATAACAACAAAACGGTTGGCCAATTACTAGAAATAGATTAGTGACTGCTTCGTCGATACAGTTAACGACAAAAAGGTTTGTCGCTAAGCCGTCACTTAATGGTCGGATCAAATTTAATTTAGGTAACTTTATAAAGGCTCTAGCGAGGGGCTAGAGACTGACTATCCGTCGCCGAAGCTCTAAAACTTTTGTCGCTAACCTTGACGCTAAAGTTTTGCGAGACCCTTTTTTGCGACGGAATATATCCGTCACCATTCCATCGTTGAAGGGCTTTAGTGACGGAATAGCGATGCAAACTTTCGTTGCTGATGCCAGATTTTCTAGTAGTGCGTGTCTGCAGACTGCCGTGCTCAATATATTACCTGCTAAGATTGTTTTGTACTAATCTTTACATGCTTAATGTTTACTCTTCACACATTACACACCGCATTATTTCACATTCAATGTTACACCTTAAACGTATGAATATTCATAATTACTGTTGCTACAGTACCATGTCTTCCAAACTGGTCGATATCACCAAGACTATCCCTACTACTACATATGCGTCACCCACCTACCAAATTGCACCAGATACTGAAGATCCTTATGTAAAAATGTCACAACCCCAGCCTGACATAGAACTCACTCGGAAATCACCTCCGTCATCACCTACTCACTCACCTCCACGTCAGAAACTTAGGAGAGCAATCGAATCCTATTCAGATGAAGATTTGATTGGTGGTCAACCAACATTTGAATCTGGACAGAGTTCACACCAAGAAATGACTTGGAAAAAGATCGAACTAAATTCTCCCTTGCCTAATATCTCAGATTTCTCCATGCCAGATATCCCAGAGAATGTATCCTCACCCAATTCTCCTGACTACAATGTAGACACCTGTGACTCCATATGGGTTCGCCTTCACCAACACACCAGCATACTAAACGCTCACTCTGAACAGCTAAAAGAGTTACAACCATTACGATTCGAATGGTATGACCGTAACATTGACACCCTGTTCAAGAGGACAGATACTGAGAAACGAGAAGTGTTTGGTTTAAGAGTAAATGTTGGTAACATGAAGGACAATTACGAACAAGAACTTAGAAACTTGGATGCCAGAACCCGTTGTTTGGGTAGAGGCCACACCCAAACACACATTAGGATTGAGGACATTGAAAGAGCATTATGGTTAGCCAGAGACACAGCAAGAACCCAAGGCCAAAAGATTGCAGCCTTGGAAAACATGTTGGCTAATCAGATGAATGCATGCCAGGAACGTTTATCAGCCATGGAAGCTGCACAACTGGATCTTGAGGCAGAAGTTAGACGTCTACGTCAGAGACGTAACTGATCTTAAGTATCGTTGTTGTACTCAATAAACCAAATAGTTTTGGTTAGTATTCCATGTATTTCTCAATAATTCTGTAACTCTCAGAACTTGTAATCAACTTTTAAGCTATGACAGTCTCTTGCCATTATATCTTTCTGTTGTAAACAAATTCCTCCCACCAAGCCCTATTATAGTGCTATAAATGCAATGAGCCATGCAAAACCTCACCATTTGTTACTCTCTTAGGTAAACAAATGACCCTACGTGAATCAATGAGACATTAATAAAAGACCTTGTGTTGGTTGTTTTGCAAAAATCAATCAAACAAGTTATTAGAGTTATGTCAATATTGATGATTGTATCCAAACTTACTATGATATTATCAGTGATTGTACATCAAATATACCACGACTAAACAATAAACCATAGAAGTCCAAGAACAAATCTTCAAAAGAAAACTTGATGAATGAAGAGAAAGTTGTTGAACTTCAGCTTTGTAGATGAATTCGTTTGTTCCTTAGCAATTCCATATCAAGAGATGATCATTATTTTACAATGCTACCCAGACACATCGTATTTCCATGCTCCTCAGTTAGTTTTGATTTTGTATTAAGATCACATTGTTAGCAATAATATGCAAATACTTTACTACTTGAAATTATTCTAATGATAAAGTGAATACTAAATCAGTGTTTCTTGTTATAGTCATTGGAGATGACCAACATGAGCAACACCCATACCCCCTCAGCACTTACCACAACCATGACTCCTAAAACCATCGAGGAATTTGAAAACAATATCGTTACAGTGATACATGAAGTGACTACAATAGTTCACCCGAGAGATAACGACATAGTAAGAAAAGAAAGAAAGATGGCTATACCTTGTAAACACAACCATGAAAGTATCGTGGGGTGTAGGCCAATTTACCTAAAGGATTCAAGGAGAATAACTAAACCTATGCGCACATGTGCCCAAAGAATTAGGCAAGATATTGCACTTAAGAAAAATAACCAAAAGCGAAAACTTGAGGAGAAAAGACCCTTTACCCTCAACGAATGTGAGTTCCACAATGATGTTTGCATCCGCAATCATCTACAAGACCGCATTAACTATCTTCGCCAACAAAGGCCCAAATCAGAAGTTGAAAGAAACTGCGTCACCACTTCTACTAAAAGAGACAACTACTATGGAAAGCAACCTCTGTGCCAAAGATGTAAGATGCATCACACCGGACATTGCATTGCTAAATGTGGAAGGTGCCGGAAAACAGGCCACAAGACAAGAGATTGTGAAGCCATGGAAGGAAATGAGCAACCATCATCCATAAAATGCCATGAATGTGGTGAAATGGGTCATTACAAGAGTCATTGCCCAAACTACAAAGCCCATTGGGAGCCCAAGATTTGTACAAGGGAATAAGAACTCATCGAAGAATCTTAACTGTGTCGAAGAATCACCTCTATGTTAAGCAGATGAATGGACTCCTGCTGTAAAATAAATAAACTCTAGTCTAAAACTATCTAAGTTATATTTCCGTTTGTACTTACCTTAGGTACGATGGATGTAACCTAAGTGTAACAATTATCCTTCTACCGTGTGAGAACTCTACCTTGTAATATTTTCATGATAATTATAATCTACGTCTATTTCAATTTCTATTCCACCTCTTTATTCATAAGTCGTTATGTAGCAACACACTAATATTACCCTAAGGATTTAATTTACTCCATTTTGACCAAACCATAGGTTGATACCACATTGTAAGAAATCCTCACCTAAAATCTAAGTTTATACCAAGAATATCCAAATATCACTTTAGAAATTCCTGACTTATCCTCGGAATATGAACCAAAAAAAAAAAAAAAAAAAAAAAAAAAAAAAAAAAAAAAAAAAAAAAAAAACTTTATAATTCTTTTGAAAATAATCAAAGGGTGTCCGACTTTGTGACAGAACCATTATGATTGAACCATATAAAACTCTTTGAAGAAGCATAAATATCATAATAACTGAACCAAGCGTTACATCATTTGGTCCTCAATTATACATAGCCTAGCTACCTATGTATAATTTAGGAAGAATCATGTCATAAATGGAACAGTTATCTTTTCAAAGTTTTAATAACAATTTTCATTCCAAAAACAGAATTTCGAGACAAAATAAATTGTTCATAAACCTCACTTTTAACCAACCCCAGTAAGATCTCCACTTATTACCCATTACCTTATTATAAGAAGTCGAGAAAAGTACGAAATTAGAAACTATAAGAGTTCACAACAAGATGAGGAAAACACAAATAACATAAATTTTATTAGAACCCACGGAAATTAATACATAGCGAGACAATTAACATCGAAAGTGCTAATAATACAATAAACACAATAAAAGGCATAGAATCTTCAATAGGTTGGCCCATCATAGCAACAAAAACCACCACCAACCCAACGATAGCAAGAGCCACCACAGGATGAATCACCTTGATTATTCTGCGTCGTAAATGCAACAAAATATTAAAAGCCACAACGAAACTAATTCGTAAACATAAAGGTAAATGAGTTTTATTCCACACTTGTTAAAGGTTACATAGAAACAACACAACAAATAACCATTACAAGCGACACTAGCTTAGAAGCTATTACCCCCAAAATTTATCCACAACAATGGCTAGGATTGTGAGGGGTACGATAACCAACAAGTATCCGATCAAGTGGCCGGAATCTTCACTGGGAAGGAGAGCCAAACAAGCGGCGGCGAAGACGATGAACATGGTTGCAAAAACAATGGCGAACGGCGGCATGATTTTTTTTGGGAGAGATGAAGTGAAAAGGTAAAGTGGGGAAGAAAAAGGGGGAAAGTAAATAGGGTATTAATAGGGAAAAACAATCCGTTATTTTACTATTCACGATCATTAAGTTTCAAAATCACTACCATAAAAATAAAAAAAAAAAAAAAAAAAAAAAAAAAAAATCCATTATTCTCGATCGTTAGAACACTGAACATTAAGTGTTAAATACTTCCTACTCTCGATCGTTATTTTCACTATTCATAGCCTATAAATTCATTAGTTGACCAAACATTCAAATTTAATTCGTCTGGTACGAATAAATCCAAATTGGATCTCGTTTCTTCGATATTCAAATGAAAATCTCTCGACAACATTTTTCCATAAACTCTCACCTCAGAACACCACATTTTCAAACCCCATCATAGACTGAACTTCGGGACGAAGTTCAAAATTGAGGGGTGGATACTGTAAGATCCCGCAAAAATCCATCATAATCATACTCATTAATCAAGGATAAACTCAAGTTACTGTCTAATAAATCCCATTTTTACGGGGAAATTAAAATTTTTCTTTTATTATCATTCTTACCACGTTACGTCATTACAATGCTCACCAAATAACGACGCTAGCTCATGATTTGTATTTCGAGACGTGACTATTTCACAAGAACTAATATTTCACAAACCCCATTTTCACTAGATGCAAATCTCACTAATATTAACTAGTATCCAAGTATAAATACACAAATGGCAATTTTTACAACTAATAATATTCTGAATACACAAATCCCATTTAGATTTAACTAAACTACAATTTGCCTAACCAACTACAAAGCCAAACGGTCTGTCTTAATTTCGGCCCATTACACGCTCCACCAGCCCACTCCCAAATTCAGTATTTCACTTTGTGATTTTAGGTAGGACTCGACCAGCCAAACACCCTTCAAAACAGCTCGAGTTCTCTCGATTTTTAAACACAACTCGCTAATATTTTTGCATCATCTCATACACGACCCACTAGATTATTCGAGAGCCAAATTCCAGAATTAGAGGTCGCAAATTTCTATGGGTTCGAACGCCAAACTGTTTGTCCCATTTCAACAAGATTCGTATATATACAAACCGCAACACTCAACCATTTTAAACCACGCTTATTCCCACGAATTCCTAACAATAATGCTAACATTTCATGATGCTAAAAGGACAGCCAGGACAGCAGTAGACGTGTATGACTCGATAAACCCATTTGACACTCAACCGAAATATACAAACCGAATATGTATAAATGCCAACAACTAAAGACAAGATTTCAAACCACTCCCATACCTTCTAATGATTCTAAATTCAGAAGCATGCTCTAAATACTGCTCATCCACAGTAACACTCCATGATTAAGTTTGAGAGTCTTTAAAGAAAACGTGTGAAATCTTCTATAAATACCACCTTCTTCTAGCAGCCACATTGCTCACTTCTCACTTATATCACTCTCACTAAATATCCTAAAAACCCAGAAATATTTAGGAGCAGTCGAGCAAATACGAAGAAACATATTAGTGCCTAGTGAGGCACTGTTTTGGTTCGTGTATTTCCATCCGAGTTCCACAGCTCATCACCACCTTTAAGAGGTGTAGTAAGTGCCTTGGAACCCCTTTTATTTCAGTTTCTCACGTTAAGCTCATTGTCTTGCACATCACTTCATGCATTCGAACATATTAATTTTTGTGCTAGTACGTATAATAAAGATCACAACCCACATGTTTATAACTCTCACTGAGGACAAGTTAAAAATCACACTAGTGCACGTTAGAAATACATGCATGCACCCTCTTTTGTTTTTTTTCCAATCGAACTTATAAACTTCTATATTTTGAAACACACGATAACTTATTTTGAACCATGTAGAATGTCGATCACTCTTTTGGGAGTCTCGACAGTTATCTCACACCCACATTTAAACATTTCATTTCATGCATGATTCGAACCCTCAATGACCTTTAGACACCACACGTACATATTACTACATATACATTTTACGCGTAACATTTTATGTAACCCACAACAACATGTCATGCCCCACTGGGAAGACTTAAGAGACACCACTCACTCGTGTTTAACCCATCATTGCATGCATGCTTCGAACTCACACGCTCTCACGATCATACGCTAGATATATGCTCCATTCTAAATGCATGAACAAAATATGTCGAACGCTATAAATAAACTGGAAAACACTAAAATATGCTAAGTGTGTTGTGCGTATGAAGCAGTCCAAGTAGCCATAAGAACGACCCCATATCTCACGATCCAACTAAATAAGCACGTCTTTTCTTTACACCACCTATTAAACGATGTAACTAGCTACACTTTTGTATAAACGACTAATAAAAATACTCACGTTTTGACAACTAAAAACAGTCAAGGTAAATCGCAAAAACCCATTTTTTTTTAAAAAATTAAAAGTTGCGACATGGGTTTATAACCCATTAAGCAGTTTATAAGCTGACTTTTGACACTTTTCAACATAAAAATAAAATGTTAAAATAAACTTTTTGACATAACCAACTTGCTCAAACACCCACGAACTAAAAACGACTAATGGGCTATATATATACGGCTCGTTAAGGCCCATTTAAGGTAAAAATAAGCTACTAGCCGAATAAGCTGTTAAAATAAGCTTCCTTTATCTTAAATACGACTCAAAAAAACACGCCCACCTTTTCCCCACCATTTTAACATTTTTGTACTAAAAATGTAACGCATTTTGACTATAAGGACTGAAACTGCCAAACTGTGAAACTTGTGGACTGAAAACTATGAAAACAGATTATAAAGGACTTAGAATGACATATCATTGAACTTCAAGCCTTATATGACATATGGACAAGTTTTGGACTATTTATGGACTATGGACTTAACCGAGGACTAACGAAGTGACGCACACACAGTTGGAGTAAAAAGTATAAAATTGAAAAGGACACGG